>JAEIFO010001178.1:0-233325 GCA_018903695.1 Zaprionus gabonicus
ATTGAAGACAGAACATATGAAATGAAGTTCGGCACATAAGATATGAAAGTTTCATATGAAAAATTTTCAAAGTGGTCAAGTTTTCCATTGACTCCTAATAATTTATCAATTTTAATGTATTTCATGTAAAATACACTTTAAATAACTTTATTATTTTTGCCTTCATATATTTAAATAACATTGCGGGCAAGACAACACTCTATAGTCAATAAAATTTCACTTTTTTTCGTAACATAACTTTACCTATAAGGGGTGTTTGTCACGCCATCGGCAGATTGGTCAAATTTTCCATAAAAAACTTCAAATTTTCTTCATTTTATATTCTTCTCACAACTCAAGTGATTTAACTTCTTTTCGTTGCATATAAATTAATATAAGAAAAACTTCATAGAAAATAAAAGTTGAAAAGATTTTATATGAAATAAAGTGAAGTCAAATTTCATATGAAATGAAGTAAACTCACAAAACATATGAAAATTTCATATGAAAAAAATTTTAATCTGATTAAATGTTCCATTGACTTCGACGACTTTATCAATTTTTAATGTATTTCATGTAAAATACACTTTAAATAACTTAATTATTTTTACCTTTACAATAAAAGTTAAGAAAAATTCTATATGAAATAAAGTGAAGTCAAATTTCACATGTGTTTGTAGCGGCGGCAATGAATTCTTCCTTCTTGGGGGGATCGTGACGTGGGGGCGAAGTCCTGCTGTTGGAGGTAAAACAGACGCGAAAACAATTCGAAAAGAAATGAACAATGCGGGGCGCGTGGCGTTCACTTCACTTTATATTTTTAGGCCATGGATTTTAAAAAAATTCATGGTCTACTGTGTTTGTCGGAACGAGTTTGTGCGTAACAGGCAGAAGGAGGCATCTCCGACCCCTTAAACTATATATATTCTGAATCAGTATCAACAGCCGAGTCGATTGATGTCTGTCTGTCTATCCGTCTGTCCGTCTGTCCGTCTGTCTGTCTGTATGAACACCTGGATCTCAGAAACTATAAGAGCTAGAACCTTCAAATTTTGTGGCAACATCCACATCGGACACACAGCATTTTACAAAACTTTTTATTTGCATAGAATGGTAACATAATTAGCTCAGAATGCAACTTTGCCGATCAATCAGTAAATGAGGCGGTGGCTTAGTGGTTAGAGTGGCGGACAGCGGTCCTGCGCGTGTGGGTTCGAATCCCACGTGAGGCCGGTTGGTGCAACTTTTTATTTTTTATTTATTTTTTTTGGTTATTTTTTTATTCTTATAGCTTAAATGAAAGCTACAGTTATTTAATTAAATATCAATAAAAATAGTTTTCAAAAATTAAATCTCATGTTTTTTTTTTTTGCAATATTTAAGACAATCAATAAGTTACGAATGTTAGAGCGGAACGCCGATACATGCATGTCTGCATTTGCACATTTACGTTTCGGCGTCCCGCTCTAACACACATCAATTGCCGTATTCGGCGTATGTACGCAACTGTCAGATTTGTGCAACATTCGGCAAAGTTTATAACAGTGTTCTAATTAAATATGTTGCGAACCAAAAAATTTAAAACGTATTGTTTGTTAAGCTTTAAAATTATTTAATAGAAAAGAAAGAAAAAAAGGAAAACATTTCACACATTGATGATCGCGGCAGGATTCGAACTCGAACACTGTCAAACATCGATGGTCTTCGAATCCGGCACACACTCCACTAAGCTACTATACAACTTCTGCGGCCGCCACTACTGTTTGACAAAAGCAAAAATGCATACATAAACTTATTGCACTCTCGCCCTACCTAATGCTTATATTTCTTGTATTCGCTTTTGCATTGTTGTGTTCTTCTTCTATCCGTCAATTAAATTTGTGCGTGTCGTTCGAATAAAATAATAAGAATATAAAGTTTATATTTTTAAATGCTTAATAATAATCCAAATAATGCAAAATTTTCATTATAAATAACGGAAAATAAAAGATACTATAATAATCCATGGCCTTCTACAGTCAGCACCTGACTGTAGCGTTCGACTGGTTATACTAAACTTCGTTTACATAAATTTATGTACTTAATCCTTACTTAACATTATATTGGATAAAAGAGCGCGAGAGCCCTTAGTGACTCTCGCACTGTTTACGCCAATATGCTGCCTACTTTTAGGCGGCGGGTTTCGGCGTAAACATCCCGCCCCCCTTGCAACACTATTGCAAATGTGAGGGTGGAGACAGGATCTTTCGGGTGCCACTGGAGGGGCTTTAGAACCGCTAGCGGACTATGTCTTGAAGACACCGGATAGTACCCAGCCAAACAGAGTGTTCTGGGCCAACGGCAGTCCACCGTGGGAAAAAACAAGCCCTGGGAGTAGTACGCCATAGACGTCGGCCCCCAGAACAATGGAGACTCTGGTTGGCACATGGCACCGATTGTCCGCCAGCGTAATGCCTGGATAGGCGTTTTGGAGCTCCTTGCCGACATTCTGCGCCGGCGTTCTAATTTGAACCTCTTCCATCTTCAGAGCCACTGTTAGGGCGAACTCTGGCGACGCCCATGACCTGAACAAGGCACGGCAAAA
The DNA here is from genome assembly GCA_018903695.1 of Zaprionus gabonicus. Classification (NCBI taxonomy): domain Eukaryota; kingdom Metazoa; phylum Arthropoda; class Insecta; order Diptera; family Drosophilidae; genus Zaprionus; species Zaprionus gabonicus. The sequence goes on from JAEIFO010001178.1 coordinate 2,564, forward strand.
CCCGTCTTCGGCGGAAAGGCCAAAGGCCTTTGCCAAAGAGGTGGGCATGCCACCACTGCGGCATGAACCCTTGGAATGTTCATGGGCAAGGCAGTTCGGGCAGTATTTATTGATCGAAACTGCCCTTCGTGGTGCCATCTCACTAATCTGAAAGAGAGAGTGTGGATATATGGATTAGTATTTGGAAGCATATATCCACTGATGGACAGCACAAGGTTAGGAGGGTGTCTGGACTCTGTCTTCTAAAGGAAGTAGGACTAATTTTGCTACTGGCCTTTTGATGATACCACGGGTGGTGAGGATGTCCACCACGCGGACAATGTCATCAGTGCCGGGATATGTAGCGTGGATGCGGCCCAGACGCCATTCGTTGACTGGTAGGTTGTCTTCCTTGACAACCACCATATCGCCGACTAGGAGGTTTCTCGTCGGAAGTTGCCATTTGGAGCGTTTATGCAACTCTTTGAGATATTCCTCCTTCCAACGGAAACAAAACTGTTGATGCAGAGCCTTAAGTCGCTGCCATCGATTGATGATGGATATAGCGTCTTCATGGATTTGAGGCTCTGCGACGGACATGAGCGGACCACCGATCAGAAAGTGGCCAGGAGTCAAGGCTAAAAGATAGGTTGGGCTCTCGGACATGGGGGAAATCGGCCTAGAGGTGAGGCACGCTTCAACCTTGGAAAGGAAAGTGGATAATTCCTCAAAGGTGTACTTTAGTGAGGAAGTGGACTTGTAGAAGAGCGTTTTGAAGCTCTTTACTCCAGCTTCCCATAAGCCACCCATATGTGGTGCGCTGGGAGGATTAAAGTGCCATGCGAGGTTTTGATGGCTGTATTTGTTGGCTAAATCAACCTTCACTGCCTTCATAAAATCTGTTGAGAGGGCTTTGGAGGCTCCGACGAACGTCTTTCCGTTGTCGGAGTATACGTGTTGGAGCAGCCACGTCTCGCGACGAAACGTGCGAAGGCTCGCGAGAAACTTCGTGTTTGATGGTTCGAGGTTGCTGCGTGGTTGACCGCTTGGTGTTAGCCCCCCAAAACAAACACCCAAACCCCTTGTTTCCCGCGGGGGTTAAAACCGAAAAATTTTTATTTCGGAAAGGGCCCGGAACCAAGGCTTGCGGTTGGTTGAAGGGCCAGAGAAGGAAACTCCCCCAGGGGGGGAATCCCCCGGGAATTTGCAACTTCTTTTGTTGGAGGATGCAAACTCGACAAGAGTTGATTTTTGGTTTTTTATTATTTTAAGCTTCGGAATCCAGGTGCGTGACCTGATGAGACGCATCATTAATTGATTTTCACCATGGAGGGAGATACGATGCGTAAAACGGACGAGAAGGCTTGTAAGAAGGTACAAGAGGACGAAGGAATCGACGAATGCCGCTCATCGTAGCTTAAAGAAGCGGATGCTCTCAAACGACCGCATGATCTCATGACTCCGTTGGCGTCAATAAAGGGATTCAAATTAATGATGTCGCTACTCCTTGGAATCTGTTCCTTGGTCAACAGACAGTGCTGTTTTTTTAAAGGAATAGAATATGGGGGGTGGTGGGATGGAGACTTCTTCCCCTTGGTTACAGCAGAGCTGCCGACTTCTGGAAAGCGTGGAGCACAGGTTGGGAACCCCCGGAAAAAGCCTTAGGCCTTCCCCCCCAGGCCCCCGGGCCGCTTTATGGGGCCCCCCCACAAAAACACTTTTATTTCTTGATGTAAAGGTGCAAAGATGCACATTATGGTCTGATTCAATGACAGTTATTTCTTGGATTAACTCTGATCATCGACAATATAAGCCATTCGTAGCGCACCGTATAAGTGAAATTCTGGAGAGTACAGATGAAAGTAACTGGAGATGGGTACCAACTAATTTAAATGCTGCGGATAAAGCGACCAAGGCATCGAATGGAATGAGATATAAAGCTGGAAATGTCTAGACAATAGGACCGGAGTTTCTACTGCAAGATAGGCAGTTTTGGCCTTCTTCAAATGGAATAGGAACCCAAACTGACGACACAAATGAGCGGAAGAAAATTGTATTGACCCTTCTACAGGATCCAGTTATCGATATTCAAAAATACTCAAAGTATTTGTTTTTGAAACGCACCATGGGATGGATTTTAAGATTTATAAAACGGCTACGCCACCAGAGCCCGGAGGAAAGATGCGGAGAGCTTTCTTCAAATGAGTTACGGTGGGCTGAAATCAGCCTGTGCAAAATAGCACAGAGGCGAACATTCAGTCAGGAACTGACGAGTTTAAAAGAAGGCGATGCAGTTGCCAAAAGCAGCTCGATTTATTCGTTATGTCCGATTTTATCAAAGGATGGCATTTTAGTTGTTAGCGGAAGACTGGACTATGCTGAAGTTTTGCCTGAATCAACTCGTCATCCAATCATAATGCCTTCTAAACATCCATTGACTGAGTTAATAATAAAGTGGTATCATGATATGTACCATCACCAAAATGAGGATCTCATTATAAATGAAATAAGGCGCAAATTTTGGATAGTGCATTTGCGAAAAGCTGTAAAGCGAGCTAAAACAGCTTGTCAACTATGTAAAAATGAGTCTGCAGTTCCAATACCGGCACAAATGGGGCAGTTACCAAAGGATCGGGTAACTCCATACCAGCGTGCTTTCTCCTACACAGGATTGGATTATTTTGGTCCTATCATGGTTACGATAGGCCGACGGCATGAAAAAAGATGGGTCGCATTGTTCACGTGCCTTACAATAAGAGCTATACATCTTGAATTAGCAGCAGATCTTTCTACTGATGCATGCATACTATGCATTCGTAATTTTGTAAATCGTCGAGGAGTGCCAGTGAAGATCAGGTCGGATATGGGCACGAATTTCATCGGAGCGGACAGGGAGATCAAGAGGACACAGGATTTATTTGATTGGAGTGCCATTAAGTCGGAAATGGCAAACAAAGGAATTCAATGGGAATTTAATTGTCCAGCTAACCCAAGCTCAGGCGGTTATTGGGAGCGCTTAGTTAGATCCACAAAAAGAATCTTGGCAGTCACACTCAAACAACAAGCTCCTCAAGTGGAGACCCTGCGGAGTCTGCTAATAGAAGCCGAAAACATTATAAACAGTAGACCTTTGACGCATATCCCTGTTTATATAAATGATCCAGAGCCACTAACTCCGAATCATTTCTTGCTCGGCACTACAAATTCAACTCAAACTCCTGGAGATGGCGGCAATTTCTGTTTTCATAAACAGTATCGTATTGCTAAACAGCTAAAGGATAATTTTTGGCGTCGATGGATTAGAGAGTACTTGCCTACATTGACCAGGCGTACTAAATGGTTTGCTCGCATAAAACCAATCAACGTTGGAGATGTTGTGGTAATTTGCGATGACAACCAACCTCGCGGCAATTGGAAAAAGGGCGTCATCATTCGAACAATACCAGCAAAAGATGGGCAAATACGAATCGCCGAAGTACAGACCTCTTCTGGGACACTTACACGTCCAGTTTCAAAGTTGGCAGTATTAGATGTGTTAGGTAAAACTCCCGAGTAGTTTTACGGTGGGCGGGATGTTGGAAGTTCGATAAAGTTGCCAGGCCTTGCCGTACCATGCTCGATTTGGCGTATATGAATAAATACCAAAATATCGTTTGAAAGATAGAACTTAAGTTATTATCGATATAAGCAAGTTGCTGTGCAACACTGAAAATGAAGAGCGTCACTTTTCGAAATAATTCGCACGCAGCAATACATTAAAATAAACCGCTCCCTTTTTTCTTCCTTATCTTAAGTTATTTACTTGTTTGAATTAATAAATATATTGAGTTTATAGACGGAGAAGTGTTATATTTTTGTAAAGCAAATTGTCTAATTGGATACAGAACACCTGTGTCTAGCCTGTGTCTAGCCTGTGTCTAGCCTGTGTCTAGCCTGTGTCTAGCCTGTGTCTAGCCTGTGTCTAGCCTGTGTCTAGCCTGTGTCTAGCCTGTGTCTAGCCTGTGTCTAGCCTGTGTCTAGCCTGTGTCTAGCCTGTGTCTAGCCTGTGTCTAGCCTGTGTCTAGCCTGTGTCTAGCCTGTGTCTAGCCTGTGTCTAGCCTGTGTCTAGCCTGTGTCTAGCCTGTGTCTAGCCTGTGTCTAGCCTGTGTCTAGCCTGTGTCATGCCTGTGTCTAGCCTGTGTCAAGCCTTTGTCTAGCCTGTGTCTAGCCTGTGTCCAGCATGTGCCTAGCCTCTGCCTAGCCTGTGCCTAGCCTGTACCTAGCCAGTGCCTAGCCAGTGCCTAGCCTGTACCTAGCCAGTGTCTAGCCTGTGTCTAGCCTGTGTCTAGCCTGTGTCTAGCCTGTGTCTAGCCTGTGTCTAGCCTGTGTCAAGCCTGTGTCTAGCCAGTGTCTAGCCTGTACCTAGCCACTTTCTAGCCTGTGTCTAGCCTGTGCTTAGCCAGTGTCTAGTCTGTGTCTAGCCTGTGTCTAGCATGTGTCTAGCCTGTGTCTAGCCTGTGTCTAGCCTGTGTCTAGCCTGTGACTGGCATGTGCATAGCCTGTGCCTAGCGTGTGTCTAGCCTGTGCCTAGCCAGTGTCTAGCCTGTACCTAGCCAGTTTCTAGCCTGTGTCTAGCCTGTGCTTAGCCAGTGTCTAGTCTGTGCCAAGCCAGTGTCTAGCCTGTGCCTAGCCAGTGTCTAGCCTGTGTATAGCCTGTGCCTTGCCTGTGACTGGCATGTGCATAGCCTGTGCCTAGCCAGTGTCTAGCCTGTGTATAGCCTGTGCCTTGCCTGTGACTGGCATGTGCATAGCCTGTGCCTAGCCAGTGTCTAGCCTGTGCCTAGCCAGTGTCTAGCCTGTGTATAGCCTGTGCCTTGCCTGAGACTGGCATGTTCATAGCCTGTGCCTAGCCAGTGTCTAGCCTGTTTCAAGCCTGTGCCTTGCCTGAGACTGGCATGTGCATAGCGTGTTCCGAGCCAGTGTCTAGCCAGTGCCTAGCCTGTGCCTAGCCTATACCTAGCCAGTGTCTAGCCTATACCTAGCCAGTGTCTAGCCTGTGCCTAGCCAGTGTCTAGCCTGTGCCTAGCCAGTGTCTAGCCTGTACCTAGCCAGTTTCTAGCCTGTGTCTAGACTGTGCTTAGCCAGTGTCTAGTCTGTGCCAAGCCAGTGTCTAGCCTGTGCCTAGCCAGTGTCTAACCTGTGTATAGCCTGTGCCTTGCCTGAGACTGGCATGTGCATAGCCTGTGCCTAGCCAGTGTCTAGCCTGTGTCAAGCCTGTGCCTTGCCTGAGACTGGCATGTGCATAGCGTGTTCCGAGCCAGTGTCTAGCCAGTGCCTAGCCTGTGCCTAGCCAGTGTCTAGCCTTTGTCTAGCCATTGTCTAGCCTGTGCCCAGCCAGTGTCTAGCCTGAGTCTAGCCTGTGCCTAGCCTATGCCTAGCCTGTGCCTAGCCTGTGCCTAGCCTGTGTCTAGCCTAGCCTGTGTCTAGCCTGTGTCTAGCCTGTGTCTAGCCTGTGTCTAGCCTGTGTCTAGCCTGTGTCTTGCCTGTGTCTAGCCTGTGTCTAGCCTGTGTCTAGCCTGTGTCTAGCCTGTGTCTAGCCTGTGTCTAGCCTGTGTCTAGCCTGTGTCTAGCCTGTGTCTAGCCTGTGTCTAGCCTGTGTCTAGCCTGTGTCTAGCCTGTGTCTAGCCTGTGTCTACCCTGTGTCTAGCCTGTGTCTAGCCTGTGTCTAGCCTGTGTCTAGCCTGTTTGCCTGAGACTGGCCTGTGCCTAGCCTGTGTCTAGCCTGTGCCTAGCCTGTGTCTAGCCTGTGCCTAGCCAGTGTCTAGCCTGTGTCTAGCCTGTGTCTAGCCTGTGCCTAGCCTGTGTCTAGCCTGTGCCTAGCCTGTGTCTAGCCTGTGCCTAGCCTGTGCCTAGCCTGTGCCTAGCCAGTGTCTAGCCAGTGCCTAGCCTGTGTCTAGCCTGTGTCTAGCCTGTGTCTAGCCTGTGTCTAGCCTGTGTCTAGCCTGTGTCTAGCCTGTGTCTAGCCTGTGTCTAGCCTGTGTCCAGCCTGTGTCTAGCCTGTGTCTAGCCTGTGTCTAGCCTGTGTCTAGCCTGTGTCTAGCCTGTGTCTAGCCTGTGTCTAGCCTGTGTCTAGCCAGTGCCTAGCCTGTGCCTAGCCAGTGTCTAGCCTTTGTCTAGCCTTTGCCTAGCCAGTGTCTAGCCTGTGTCAAGCCTGTGCCTTGCCTGAGACTGGCATGTGCATAGCGTGTTCCGAGACAGTGTCTAGCCAGTGCCTAGCCTGTGCCTAGCCAGTGCCTAGCCGGTGTCTAGCCTGTGTCTAGCCTGTGTCTAGCCTGTGTCTAGCCTGTGTCTAGCCTGTGTCTAGCCTGTGTCTAGCCTGTGTCTAGCCTGTGTCTAGCCTGTGTCTAGCCAGTGTCTAGCCTGTGCCTAGCCAGTGTCTAGCCTTTGTCTAGCCATTGTCTAGCCTGTGCCCAGCCAGTGTCTAGCCTGTGCCCAGCCTAGCCTGAGTCTAGCCTGTGCCTAGCCTATGCCTAGCCTGTGCCTAGCCTGTGCCTAGCCTGTGTCTAGCCTGTGTCTAGCCTGTGTCTAGCCTGTGTCTAGCCTGTGTCTAGCCTGTGTCTAGCCTGTGTCTAGCCTGTATCTAGCCTGTGTCTAGCCTGTGTCTAGCATGTGTCTAGCCTGTGTCTAGCCTGTGTCTAGCCTGTGTCTAACCTGTGTCTAGCCTGTGTCTAGCCTGTGTCTAGCCTGTGTCTAGCCTGTGTCTAGCCTGTGTCTAGCCTGTGTCTAGCCTGTGTCTAGCCTGTGTCTAGCCTGTGTTTACCCTGTGTCTAGCCTGTGTCTAGCCTGTGTCTAGCCTGTGCCAAGCCAGTGTCTAGCCTGTGTATAGCCTGTGCCTTGCCTGTGATTGGCATGTGCATAGCCTGTGCCTAGCCAGTGTCTAGCCTGTGTCTAGCCTGTGTCTACCCTGTGTCTAGCCTGTGTCTAGCCTGTGTCTAGCCTGTGTCTAGCCTGTGTCTAGCCTGTGTCTAGCCTGTGTCTAGCCTGTGTCTAGCCTGTGTCTAGCCTGTGTCTAGCATGTGTCTAGCCTGTGTCTAGCCTGTGTCTAGCCTGTGTCTAACCTGTGTCTAGCCTGTGTCTAGCCTGTGTCTAGCCTGTGTCTAGCCTGTGTCTAGCCTGTGTCTAGCCTGTGTCTAGCCTGTGTCTAGCCTGTGTCTAGCCTGTGTCTAGCCTGTGTCTAGCCTGTGTCTAGCCTGTGTCTACCCTGTGTCTAGCCTGTGTCTAGCCTGTGTCTAGCCTGTGTCTAGCCTGTGTCTAGCCTGTGTCTAGCCTTTGCCTAGCCAGTTTAAAGCCTCTGTCTAGCCTGTGTGTAGCCTGTGCCTAGCCTGTGTCTAGCCTGTGTCTAGCCTGTGTCTAGCCTGTGTCTAGCCTGTGTCTAGCCTGTGTCTAGCCTGTGTCTAGCCTGTGTCTAGCCTGTGTCTAGCCTGTGTCTAGCCTGTGTCTAGCCTGTGTCTAGCCTGTGTCTAGCCTGTGTCTAGCCTGTGTCTAGCCTGTGTCTAGCCTGTGTCTAGCCTGTGTCTAGCCTGTGTCTAGCCTGTGTCTAGCCTGTGTCTAGCCTGTGTCTAGCCTGTGTCTAGCCTGTGTCTAGCCTGTGTCTAGCCTGTGTCTAGCCTGTGTCTAGCCTGTGTCTAGCCTGTGTCTAGCCTGTGTCTAGCCTGTGTCTAGCCTGTGTCTAGCCTGTGTCTAGCCTGTGTCTAGCCTGTGTCTAGCCTGTGTCTAGCCTGTGTCTAGCCTGTGTCTAGACTGTTTCTAGCCTGTGTCTAGCCTGTGTCTAGCCTGTGTCTAGCCTGTGTCTAGCCTGTGTCTAGCCTGTGTCTAGACTGTTTCTAGCCTGTGTCTAGCCTGTGTCTAGCCTGTGTCTAGCCTGTGTCTAGCCTGTGTCTAGCCTGTGTCTAGCCTGTGTCTAGCCTGTGACTGGCATGTGCATAGCCTGTGCCTAGCCAGTGTCTAGCCTGTGTCAAGCCTGTGCCTTGCCTGAGACTGGCATGTGCATAGCGTGTTCCGAGCCAGTGTCTAGCCTGTGTCAAGCCTGTGCCTTGCCTGAAACTGGTATGTGCATAGCGTGTTCCGAGCCAGTGTCTAGCCAGTGCCTAGCCTGTGCCTAGCCAGTGTCAAGCCTGTACTTAGCCAGTTTCTAGCCTGTGCTTAGCTAGTGTCTAGTCTTTGCCAAGCCAGTGTCTAGCCTGTGCCTAGCCAGTGTCTAGCCTGTGCTTAGCTAGTGTCTAGTCTTTGCCAAGCCAGTGTCTAGCCTGTGCCTAGCCAGTGTCTAGCCTGTGTATAGCCTGTGCTTTGCCTGTGACTGGCATGCGCATAGCCTGTGCCTAGCCAGTGTCTAGCCTGTGTCAAGCCTGTGCCTTGCCTGAGACTGGCATGTGCATAGCGTGTTCCGAGCCCGTGTCTAGCCTGTGTCTAGCCTGTTTCTAGCCTGTGTCTAGCCTGTGTCTAGCCTCTGTCTAGCCTGCGTCTAGCCTGTGTCTAGCCTGAGTCTAACCTGTGTCTAGCCTGTGTCTAGCCTGTGTCTAGCCTGTGTCTGGCCTGTGTCTAGCCTCTGTCTAGCCTGTGTCTAGCCTGTGTCTAGCCTGTGTCTAGCCTGTGTCTAGCCTGTGTCTACCCTGTGTCTAGCCTGTGTCTAGCCTGTGTCTAGCCTGTGTCTAGCCTGTGTCTACCCTGTGTCTAGCCTGTGTCTAGCCTGTGTCTAGCCTGTGTCTAGCCTGTGTCTAGCCTGTGCCAAGCCAGTGTCTAGCCTGTGCCTAGCCAGTGTCTAGCCTGTGTATAGCCTGTGCCTTGCCTGTGATTGGCATGTGCATAGCCTGTGCCTAGCCAGTGTCTAGCCTGTGTATAGCCTGTGCCTTGCCTGTGATTGGCATGTGCATAGCCTGTGCCTAGCCAGTGTCTAGGCTGTGTATAGCCTGTGCCTTGCTTGTGATTGGCATGTGCATAGCCTGTGCCTAGCCAGTGTCTAGCCTGTGTATAGCCTGTGCCTTGCCTGTGATTGGCATGTGCATAGCCTGTGCCTAGCCAGTGTCTAGGCTGTGTATAGCCTGTGCCTTGCCTGTGACTGGCATGTGCATAGCCTGTGCCTAGCCAGTGTCTAGCCTGTGTCAAGCCTGTGCCTTGCCTGAGACTGGCATGTGCATAGCGTGTTCCGAGACAGTGTCTAGCCAGTGCCTAGCCTGTGCCTAGCCAGTACCTAGCCTGTGTCTAGCCTGTGTCTAGCCTGTGTCTAGCCTGTGTCTAGCCTGTGTCTAGCCTGTGTCTAGCCTGTGTCTAGCCTGTGTCTAGCCTGTGTCTAGCCTGTGTCTAGCCTGTGTCTAGCCTGTGTCTAGCCTGTGTCTAGCCTGTGTCTAGCCTGGGTCTAGCCTGGGTCTAGCCTGTGTCTAGCCTGTGTCTAGCCTGTGTCTAGCCTGTGTCTAGCCTGTGTCTAGCCAGTGCCTAGCCTGTGCCTAGCCAGTGTCTAGCCTTTGTCTAGCCTTTGCCTAGCCAGTGTCTAGCCTGTGTCAAGCCTGTGCCTTGCCTGAGACTGGCATGTGCATAGCGTGTTCCGAGACAGTGTCTAGCCAGTGCCTAGCCTGTGCCTAGCCAGTGCCTAGCCGGTGTCTAGCCTGTGTCTAGCCTCTGTCTAGCCTGTGTCTAGCCTGTGTCTAGCCTGTGTCTAGCCTGTGTCCAGCCTGTGTCTAGCCTGTGACTAGCCTGTGTCTAGCCAGTGCCTAGCCTGTGCCTAGCCAGTGTCTAGCCTTTGTCTAGCCATTGTCTAGCCTGTGCCCAGCCAGTGTCTAGCCTGAGTCTAGCCTGTGCCTAGCCTATGCCTAGCCTGTGCCTAGCCTGTGTCTAGCCTGTGTCTAGCCTGTGTCTAGCCTGTGTCTAGCCTGTGTCTAGCCTGTGTCTTGCCTGTGTCTAGCCTGTATCTAGCCTGTGTCTAGCCTCTGTCTAGCATGTGTCTAGCCTGTGTCTAGCCTGTGTCTAGCCTGTGTCTAACCTGCGTCTAGCCTGTGTCTAGCCTGTGTGTAGCCTGTGTCTAGCCTGTGTCTACTTTGTGTCTAGCCTGTGTCTAGCCTGTGTCTAGCCTGTGTCTACCCTGTGTCTAGCCTGTGTCTAGCCTGTGTCTAGCCTGTGCCAAGCCAGTGTCTAGCCTGTGCCTAGCCAGTGTCTAGCCTGTGTATAGCCTGTGCCTTGCCTGTGATTGGCATGTGCATAGCCTGTGCCTAGCCAGTGTCTAGCCTGTGTCTAGCCTGTGTCTACCCTGTGTCTAGCCTGTGTCTAGCCTGTGTCTAGCCTGTGTCTACCCTGTGTCTAGCCTGTGTCTACTCTGTGTGTACTCTGTGTCTAGCCTGTGTCTAGCCTGTGTCTTGCCTGTGTCTAGCCTGTGTCTAGCCTGTGTCTAGCCTGTGTCTAGCATGTGTCTAGCCTGTGTCTAGCCTGTGTCTAGCCTGTGTCTAACCTGTGTGTAGCCTGTGTCTAGCCTGTGTCTAGCCTGTGTCTAGCCTGTGTCTAGCCTGTGTCTAGCCTGTGTCTAGCCTGTGTCTAGCCTGTGTCTACCCTGTGTCTAGCCTGTGTCTAGCCTGTGTCTAGCCTGTGTCTACCCTGTGTCTAGCCTGTGTCTAGCCTGTGTCTAGCCAGTGTCTAGCCTTTGTCTAGCCTTTGCCTAGCCAGTTTAAAGCCTCTGTCTAGCCTGTGTGTAGCCTGTGCCTAGCCTGTGTCTAGCCTGTGTCTAGCCTGTGTCTAGCCTGTGTCTAGCCTGTGTCTAGCCTGTGTCTAGCCTGTGTCTAGCCTGTGTCTAGCCTGTGTCTAGCCTGTGTCTAGCCTGTGTCTAGCCTGTGTCTAGCCTGTGTCCAGCCTATGTCTAGCCTGTGTCCAGCCTGTGTCTAGCCTGTGTCTAGCCTGTGTCTAGCCTGTGTCTAGCCTGTTTCTAGCCTGTGTCTAGCCTGTGTCTAGCCTGTGTCTAGCCTGTGTCTAGCCTGTGTCTAGCCTGTGTCTAGCCTGTGTCTAGCCTGTGTCTAGCCTGTGTCTAGCCTGTGTCTAGACTGTTTCTAGCCTGTGTCTAGCCTGTGTCTAGCCTGTGTCTAGCCTGTGTCTAGCCTGTGTCTAGCCTGTGTCTAGACTGTTTCTAGCCTGTGTCTAGCCTGTGTCTAGCCTGTGTCTAGCCTGTGTCTAGCCTGTGTCTAGCCTGTGTCTAGCCTGTGTCTAGCCTGTGTCTAGACTGTTTCTAGCCTGTGTCTAGCCTGTGTCTAGCCTGTGTCTAGCCTGTGTCTAGCCTGTGTCTAGCCTGTGACTGGCATGTGCATAGCCTGTGCCTAGCCAGTGTCTAGCCTGTGTCAAGCCTGTGCCTTGCCTGAGACTGGCATCTGCATAGCGTGTTCCGAGCCAGTGTCTAGCCTGTGTCAAGCCTGTGCCTTGCCTGAAACTGGTATGTGCATAGCGTGTTCCGAGCCAGTGTCTAGCCAGTGCCTAGCCTGTGCCTAGCCAGTGTCAAGCCTGTACTTAGCCAGTTTCTAGCCTGTGCTTAGCTAGTGTCTAGTCTTTGCCAAGCCAGTGTCTAGCCTGTGCCTAGCCAGTGTCTAGCCTGTGTATAGCCTGTGCTTTGCCTGTGACTGGCATGTGCATAGCCTGTGCCTAGCCAGTGTCTAGCCTGTGTCAAGCCTGTGCCTTGCCTGAGACTGGCATGTGCATAGCGTGTTCCGAGCCCGTGTCTAGCCTGTGTCTAGCCTGTTTCTAGCCTGTGTCTAGCCTGTGTCTGGCCTGTGTCTAGCCTCTGTCTAGCCTGTGTCTAGCCTGTGTCTAGCCTGTGTCTAGCCTGTGTCTAGCCTGTGTCTACCCTGTGTCTAGCCTGTGTCTAGCCTGTGTCTAGCCTGTGTCTACCCTGTGTCTAGCCTGTGTCTAGCCTGTGTCTAGCCTGTGTCTAGCCTGTGTCTAGCCTGTGCCAAGCCAGTGTCTAGCCTGTGCCTAGCCAGTGTCTAGCCTGTGTATAGCCTGTGCCTTGCCTGTGATTGGCATGTGCATAGCCTGTGCCTAGCCAGTGTCTAGGCTGTGTATAGCCTGTGCCTTGCCTGTGACTGGCATGTGCATAGCCTGTGCCTAGCCAGTGTCTAGCCTGTGTCAAGCCTGTGCCTTGCCTGAGACTGGCATGTGCATAGCGTGTTCCGAGACAGTGTCTAGCCAGTGCCTAGCCTGTGCCTAGCCAGTACCTAGCCTGTGTCTTGTCTGTGTCTAGCCTGTGTCTAGCCTGTGTCTAGCCTGTGTCTAGCCTGTGTCTAGCCTGTGTCCAGCCTGTGTCTAGCCTGTGTCTAGCCTGGGTCTAGCCTGTGTCTAGCCTGGGTCTAGCCTGTGTCTAGCCTGTGTCTAGCCTGTGTCTAGCCAGTGCCTAGCCTGTGCCTAGCCAGTGTCTAGCCTTTGTCTAGCCTTTGCCTAGCCAGTGTCTAGCCTGTGTCAAGCCTGAGACTGGCATGTGCATAGCGTGTTCCGAGACAGTGTCTAGCCAGTGCCTAGCCTGTGCCTAGCCAGTGCCTAGCCGGTGTCTAGCCTGTGTCTAGCCTCTGTCTAGCCTGTGTCTAGCCTGTGTCTAGCCTGTGTCTTGCCTGTGTCCAGCCTGTGTCTAGCCTGTGTCTAGCCTGTGTCTAGCCAGTGCCTAGCCTGTGTCTAGCCAGTATCTAGCCTTTGTCTAGCCATTGTCTAGCCTGTGCCCAGCCAGTGTCTAGCCTGAGTCTAGCCTGTGCCTATCCTATGCCTAGCCTGTGCCTAGCCTGTGCCTAGCCTGTGTCTAGCCTGTGTCTAGCCTGTGTCTAGCCTGTGTCTAGCCTGTGTCTAGCCTGTGTCTTGCCTGTGTCTAGCCTGTATCTAGCCTGTGTCTAGCCTGTGTCTAGCATGTGTCTAGCCTGTGTCTAGCCTGTGTCTAGCCTGTGTCTAACCTGTGTCTAGCCTGTGTCTAGCCTGTGTCTAGCCTGTGTCTAGCCTGTGTCTAGCCTGTGTCTACTTTGTGTCTAGCCTGTGTCTAGCCTGTGTCTAGCCTGTGTCTACCCTGTGTCTAGCCTGTGTCTAGCCTGTGTCTAGCCTGTGCCAAGCCAGTGTCTAGCCTGTGCCTAGCCAGTGTCTAGCCTGTGTATAGCCTGTGCCTTGCCTGTGATTGGCATGTGCATAGCCTGTGCCTAGCCAGTGTCTAGCCTGTGTCTAGCCTGTGTCTACCCTGTGTCTAGCCTGTGTCTAGCCTGTGTCTAGCCTGTGTCTACCCTGTGTCTAGCCTGTGTCTACTCTGTGTGTACTCTGTGTCTAGCCTGTGTCTAGCCTGTGTCTTGCCTGTGTCTAGCCTGTGTCTAGCCTGTGTCTAGCCTGTGTCTAGCATGTGTCTAGCCTGTGTCTAGCCTGTGTCTAGCCTGTGTCTAACCTGTGTCTAGCCTGTGTCTAGCCTGTGTCTAGCCTGTGTCTAGCCTGTGTCTAGCCTGTGTCTAGCCTGTGTCTAGCCTGTGTCTACCCTGTGTCTAGCCTGTGTCTAGCCTGTGTCTAGCCTGTGTCTAGCCTGTGTCTAGCCTGTGTCTAGCCTGTGTCTAGCCTGTGTCTAGCCTGTGTCTAGCCTGTGTCTAGCCTGTGTCTAGCCTGTGTCTAGCCTGTGTCTAGCCTGTGTCTAGCCTGTGTCTAGCCTGTGTCTAGCCTGTGTCTAGCCTGTGTCTAGCCTATGTCTAGCCTGTGTCTAGCCTGTGTCTAGCCTGTGTCTAGCCTGTGTCTAGCCTGTGTCTAGCCTGTGTCTAGCCTGTGTCTAGCCTGTGTCTAGCCTGTGTCTAGCCTGTGTCTAGCCTGTGTCTAGCCTGTGTCTAGCCTGTGTCTAGCCTGTGTCTAGCCTGTTTCTAGCCTGTGTCTAGCCTGTGTCTAGCCTGTGTCTAGCCTGTGTCTAGACTGTTTCTAGCCTGTGTCTAGCCTGTGTCTAGCCTGTGTCTAGCCTGTGTCTAGCCTGTGTCTAGCCTGTGTCTAGCCTGTGTCTAGACTGTTTCTAGCCTGTGTCTAGCCTGTGTCTAGCCTGTGTCTAGCCTGTGTCTAGCCTGTGTCTAGCCTGTGTCTAGCCTGTGTCTAGTCTGTGTCTAGCCTGTGTCTAGCCTGTGACTGGCATGTGCATAGCCTGTGCCTAGCCAGTGTCTAGCCTGTGTCAAGCCTGTGCCTTGCCTGAGACTGGCATGTGCATAGCGTGTTCCGAGCCAGTGTCTAGCCTGTGTCAAGCCTGTGCCTTGCCTGAAACTGGTATGTGCATAGCGTGTTCCGAGCCAGTGTCTAGCCAGTGCCTAGCCTGTGCCTAGCCAGTGTCAAGCCTGTACTTAGCCAGTTTCTAGCCTGTGCTTAGCTAGTGTCTAGTCTTTGCCAAGCCAGTGTCTAGCCTGTGCCTAGCCAGTGTCTAGCCTGTGTATAGCCTGTGCTCTGCCTGTGACTGGCATGTGCATAGCCTGTGCCTAGCCAGTGTCTAGCCTGTGCCTAGCCAGTGTCTAGCCTGTGTCAAGCCTGTGCCTTGCCTGAGACTGGCATGTGCATAGCGTGTTCCGAGCCCGTGTCTAGCCTGTGTCTAGCCTGTTTCTAGCCTGTGTCTAGCCTGTGTCTAGCCTCTGTCTAGCCTGCGTCTAGCCTGTGTCTAGCCTGAGTCTAACCTGTGTCTAGCCTGTGTCCAGCCTGTTTCTAGCCTGTGTCTAGCCTGTGTCTAGCCTGTGTCTAGCCTGTGTCTAGCCTGTGTCTAGCCTGTGTCTAGCCTGTGTCTAGCCTGTGTCTAGCCTGTGTCTAGCCTGTGTCTAGCCTGTGTCTAGCCTGTGTCTAGCCTGTGTCTAGCCTGTGTCTAGCCTGTGTCTAGCCTGTGTCTAGCCTGTGTCTAGCCTGTGTCTAGCCTGTGTCTAGCCTGTGTCTAGCCTGTGTCTAGCCTGTGTCTAGCCTGTGTCTAGCCTGTTTCTAGCCTGTGTCTAGCCTGTGTCTAGCCTGTGTCTAGCCTGTGTCTAGCCTGTGTCTAGCCTGTGTCTAGCCTGTGTCTAGCCTGTGTCTAGCCTGTGTCTAGCCTGTGTCTAGACTGTTTCTAGCCTGTGTCTAGCCTGTGTCTAGCCTGTGTCTAGCCTGTGTCTAGCCTGTGCCTAGCCTGTGTCTAGCCTGTGTCTAGCCTGTGTCTAGACTGTTTCTAGCCTGTGTCTAGCCTGTGTCTAGCCTGTGTCTAGCCTGTGTCTAGCCTGTGTCTAGTCTGTGTCTAGCCTGTGTCTAGCCTGTGACTGGCATGTGCATAGCCTGTGCCTAGCCAGTGTCTAGCCTGTGTCAAGCCTGTGCCTTGCCTGAGACTGGCATGTGCATAGCGTGTTCCGAGCCAGTGTCTAGCCTGTGTCAAGCCTGTGCCTTGCCTGAAACTGGTATGTGCATAGCGTGTTCCGAGCCAGTGTCTAGCCAGTGCCTAGCCTGTGCCTAGCCAGTGTCAAGCCTGTACTTAGCCAGTTTCTAGCCTGTGCTTAGCTAGTGTCTAGTCTTTGCCAAGCCAGTGTCTAGCCTGTGCCTAGCCAGTGTCTAGCCTGTGTATAGCCTGTGCTTTGCCTGTGACTGGCATGTGCATAGCCTGTGCCTAGCCAGTGTCTAGCCTGTGCCTAGCCAGTGTCTAGCCTGTGTCAAGCCTGTGCCTTGCCTGAGACTGGCATGTGCATAGCGTGTTCCGAGCCCGTGTCTAGCCTGTGTCTAGCCTGTTTCTAGCCTGTGTCTAGCCTGTGTCTAGCCTGTGTCTAGCCTGTGTCTAGCCTCTGTCTAGCCTGCGTCTAGCCTGTGTCTAGCCTGAGTCTAACCTGTGTCTAGCCTGTGTCCAGCCTGTTTCTAGCCTGTGTCTAGCCTGTGTCTAGCCTCTGTCTAGCCTGTGTCTAACCTGTGTCTAGCCTGTGTCTAGCCTGTGTCTAGCCTGTGTCTAGCCTGTGTCTAGCCTGTGTCTAGCCTGTGTCTAGCCTGTGTGTAGCCTGTGTCTAGCCTGTGTCCAGCCTGTGTCTAGCCTGTGTCCAGCCTGTGTCTAGCCTGTGTCTAGCCTGTGTCTAGCCTGTGTCTGGCCTGTGTCTAGCCTGTGTCTAGCCTGTGTCTAGCCTGTGTCTAACCTGTGTCTATCCTGTGTCTAGCCTGTGTCTAGCCTGTGTCTAGCCTGTGTCTAGCCTGTGTCTAGCCTGTGTCTAGCCTGTGTCTAGCCTGTGTCTAGCCTGTGTCTAGCCTGTGTCTAGCCTGTGTCTAGCCTGTGTCTAGCCTGTGTCTAGCCTGTGTCTAGCCTGTGCCAAGCCAGTGTCTAGCCTGTGCCTAGCCAGTGTCTAGCCTATGTATAGCCTGTGCCTTGCCTGTGACTGGCAGTTGCATAGCCGGTGCCTAGCCAGTGTCTAGCCTGTGTATAGCCTGTGCCTTGCCTGTGACTGGCATGTGCATAGCCTGTGCCTAGCCAGTGTCTAGCCTGTGTCAAGCCTGTGCCTTGCCTGAGACTGGCATGTGCATAGCGTGTTCCGAGCCAGTGTCTAGCCAGTGCCTAGCCTGTGCCTAGCCAGTGTCTAGCCTGTGCCAAGCCAGTGTCTAGCCTGTACCTAGCCAGTTTCTAGCCTGTGTCTAGCCTGTGCTTAGCCAGTGTCTAGTCTGTGCCAAGCCAGTGTCTAGCCTGTGCCTAGCCAGTGTCTAGCCTGTGTATAACCTGTGCCTTGCCTGTGACTGGCATGTGCATAGCCTGTGGCTAGCCAGTGTCTAGCCTGTATATAGCCTGTGCCTTGCCTGTGACTGGCATGTGCATAGCCTGTGCCTAGCCAGTGTCTAGCCTGTGTATAGCCTGTGCCTTGCCTGAGACTGGCATGTTCATAGCCTGTGCCTAGCCAGTCTCTAGCCTGTTTCAAGCCTGTGCCTTGCCTGAGACTGGCATGTGCATAGCGTGTTCCGAGCCAGTGTCTAGCCAGTGCGTAGCCTGTGCGTAGCCTATACCTAGCCAGTGTCTAGCCTATACCTAGCCAGTGTCTAGCCTGTGCCTAGCCAGTATCTAGCCTGTGCCTAGCCAGTGTCTAGCCTGTACCTAGCCAGTTTCTAGCCTGTGTCTAGACTGTGCTTAGCCAGTGTCTAGTCTGTGCCAAGCCAGTGTCTAGCCTGTGCCTAGCCAGTGTCTAGCCTGTGTATAGCCTGTGCCTTGCCTGAGACTGGCATGTGCATAGCCTGTGCCTAGCCAGTGTCTAGCATGTGTCTAGCCTGTGTCTAGCCTGTGTCTAGCCTGTGTCTAACCTGTGTCTAGCCTGTGTCTAGCCTGTGTCTAGCCTGTGTCTAGCCTGTGTCTAGCCTGTGTCTAGCCTGTGTCTACCCTGTGTCTAGCCTGTGTCTAGCCTGTGTCTAGCCTGTGTCTACCCTGTGTCTACCCTGTGTCTAGCCTGTGTCTAGCCTGTGTCTAGCCTGTGTCTAGCCTGTGCCAAGCCAGTGTCTAGCCTGTGGCTAGCCAGTGTCTATCCTGTGTATAGCCTGTGCCTTGCCTGTGATTGGCATGTGCATAGCCTGTGCCTAGCCAGTGTCTAGGCTGTGTATAGCCTGTGCCTTGCCTGTGACTGGCATGTGCATAACCTGTGCCTAGCCAGTGTCTAGCCTGTGTCAAGCCTGTGCCTTGCCTGAGACTGGCATGTGCATAGCGTGTTCCGAGACAGTGTCTAGCCAGTGCCTAGCCTGTGCCTAGCCTGTTTCTAGCCTGTGTCTAGCCTGCGTCTAGCCTGTGTCTAGCCTGAGTCTAACCTGTGTCTAGCCTGTGTCTAGCCTGTGTCTAGCCTGTGTCTAGCCTGTTTCTAGCCTGTGTCTAGCCTGTGTCTAGCCTCTGTCTAGCCTGCGTCTAGCCTGTGTCTAGCCTGAGTCTAACCTGTGTCTAGCCTGTGTCTAGCCTGTTTCTAGCCTGTGTGTAGCCTCTGTCTAGCCTGTGTCTAACCTGTGTCTAGCGTGTGTCTAGCCTGTGACTAGCCTGTGTCTAGCCTGTGTCTAGCCTGTGTGTAGCCTGTGTCTAGCCTGTGTCCAGCCTGTGTCTAGCCTGTGTCCAGCCTGTGTCTAGCCTGTGTCTAGCCTGTGTCTAGCCTGTGTCTAACCTGTGTCTATCCTGTGTCTAGCCTGTGTCTAGCCTGTGTCTAGCCTGTGTCTAGCCTGTGTCTAGCCTGTACCTAGCCAGTTTCTAGCCTGTGTCTAGCCTGTGCTTAGCCAGTGTCTAGTCTGTGCCAAGCCAGTGTCTAGCCTGTGCCTAGCCAGTGTCTAGCCTGTGTATAAGCTGTGCCTTGCCTGTGACTGGCATGTGCATAGCCTGTGGCTAGCCAGTGTCTAGCCTGTATATAGCCTGTGCCTTGCCTGTGACTGGCATGTGCATAGCCTGTGCCTAGCCAGTGTCTAGCCTGTGCCTAGCCAGTGTCTAGCCTGTGTATAGCCTGTGCCTTGCCTGAGACTGGCATGTTCATAGCCTGTGCCTAGCCAGTCTCTAGCCTGTTTCAAGCCTGTGCCTTGCTTGAGACTGGCATGTGCATAGCGTGTTCCGAGCCAGTGTCTAGCCAGTGCGTAGCCTGTGCGTAGCCTATACCTAGCCAGTGTCTAGCCTATACCTAGCCAGTGTCTAGCCTGTGCCTAGCCAGTATCTAGCCTGTGCCTAGCCAGTGTCTAGCCTGTACCTAGCCAGTTTCTAGCCTGTGTCTAGACTGTGCTTAGCCAGTGTCTAGTCTGTGCCAAGCCAGTGTCTAGCCTGTGCCTAGCCAGTGTCTAGCCTGTGTATAGCCTGTGCCTTGCCTGAGACTGGCATGTGCATAGCCTGTGCCTAGCCAGTGTCTAGCATGTGTCTAGCCTGTGTCTAGCCTGTGTCTAGCCTGTGTCTAACCTGTGTCTAGCCTGTGTCTAGCCTGTGTCTAGCCTGTGTCTAGCCTGTGTCTAGCCTGTGTCTAGCCTGTGTCTAGCCTGTGTCTACCCTGTGTCTAGCCTGTGTCTAGCCTGTGTCTAGCCTGTGTCTACCCTGTGTCTACCCTGTGTCTAGCCTGTGTCTAGCCTGTGTCTAGCCTGTGTCTAGCCTGTGCCAAGCCAGTGTCTAGCCTGTGTCTACCCTGTGTCTAGCCTGTGTCTAGCCTGTGTCTAGCCTGTGTCTAGCCTGTGCCAAGCCAGTGTCTAGCCTGTGGCTAGCCAGTGTCTATCCTGTGTATAGCCTGTGCCTTGCCTGTGATTGGCATGTGCATAGCCTGTGCCTAGCCAGTGTCTAGGCTGTGTATAGCCTGTGCCTTGCCTGTGACTGGCATGTGCATAACCTGTGCCTAGCCAGTGTCTAGCCTGTGTCAAGCCTGTGCCTTGCCTGAGACTGGCATGTGCATAGCGTGTTCCGAGACAGTGTCTAGCCAGTGCCTAGCCTGTGCCTAGCCTGTTTCTAGCCTGTGTCTAGCCTGCGTCTAGCCTGTGTCTAGCCTGAGTCTAACCTGTGTCTAGCCTGTGTCTAGCCTGTGTCTAGCCTGTGTCTAGCCTGTTTCTAGCCTGTGTCTAGCCTGTGTCTAGCCTCTGTCTAGCTTGCGTCTAGCCTGTGTCTAGCCTGAGTCTAACCTGTGTCTAGCCTGTGTCTAGCCTGTTTCTAGCCTGTGTGTAGCCTCTGTCTAGCCTGTGTCTAACCTGTGTCTAGCCTGTGTCTAGCCTGTGACTAGCCTGTGTCTAGCCTGTGTCTAGCCTGTGTGTAGCCTGTGTCTAGCCTGTGTCCAGCCTGTGTCTAGCCTGTGTCCAGCCTGTGTCTAGCCTGTGTCTAGCCTGTGTCTAGCCTGTGTCTGGCCTGTGTCTAGCCTGTGTCTAGCCTGTGTCTAGCCTGTGTCTAACCTGTGTCTATCCTGTGTCTAGCCTGTGTCTAGCCTGTGTCTAGCCTGTGTCTAGCCTGTGTCTAGCCTGTGCCAAGCCAGTGTCTAGCCTGTGCCTAGCCAGTGTCTAGCCTATGTATAGCCTGTGCCTTGCCTGTGACTGGCATGTGCATAGCCTGTGCCTAGCCAGTGTCTAGCCTGTGTATAGCCTGTGCCTTGCCTGTGACTGGCATGTGCATAGCCTGTGGCTAGCCAGTGTCTAGCCTGTGTCAAGCCTGTGCCTTGCCTAAGACTGGCATGTGCATAGCGTGTTCCGAGCCAGTGTCTAGCCAGTGCCTAGCCTGTGCCTAGCCAGTGTCTAGCCTGTGCCAAGCCAGTGTCTAGCCTGTACCTAGCCAGTTTCTAGCCTGTGTCTAGCCTGTGCTTAGCCAGTGTCTAGTCTGTGCCAAGCCAGTGTCTAGCCTGTGCCTAGCCAGTGTCTAGCCTGTGTATAGCCTGTGCCTTGCCTGTGACTGGCATGTGCATAGCCTGTGCCTAGCCAGTGTCTAGCCTGTGTATAGCGTGTGCCTTGCCTGTGACTGGCATGTGCATAGCCTGTGCCTAGCCAGTATCTAGCCTGTGCCTAGCCAGTGTCTAGCCTGTGTATAGCGTGTGCCTTGCCTGAGACTGGCATGTTCATAGCCTGTGCCTAGCCAGTCTCTAGCCTGTTTCAAGCCTGTGCCTTGCCTGAGATTGGCATGTGCATAGCGTGTTCCGAGCCAGTGTCTAGCCAGTGCCTAGCCTGTGCCTAGCCTATAACTAGCCAGTGTGTAGCCTATACCTAGCCAGTGTCTAGTCTGTGCCTAGCCAGTTTCTAGCCTGTGTCTAGACTGTGCTTAGCCAGTGTCTAGTCTGTGCCAAGCCAGTGTCTAGCCTGTGCCTAGCCAGTGTCTAGCCTGTGTATAGCCTGTGCCTTGCCTGAGACTGGCATGTGCATAGCCTGTGCCTAGCCAGTGTCTAGCCTGTGTCTAGCCTGTGTCTAGCCTGTGTCTAGCATGTGTCTAGCCTGTGTCTAGCCTGTGTCTAGCCTGTGTCTAACCTGTGTCTAGCCTGTGTCTAGCCTGTGTCTAGCCTGTGTCTAGCCTGTGTCTAGCCTGTGTCTACCCTGTGTCTAGCCTGTGTCTAGCCTGTGTCTAGCCTGTGTCTAGCCTGTGCCAAGCCAGTGTCTAGCCTGTGCCTAGCCAGTGTCTAGCCTGTGTATAGCCTGTGCCTTGCCTGTGATTGGCATGTGCATAGCCTGTGCCTAGCCATTGTCTAGGCTGTGTATAGCCTGTACCTTGCCTGTGACTGGCATGTGCATAGCCTGTGCCTAGCCAGTGTCTAGCATGTGTCAAGCCTGTGCCTTGCCTGAGACTGGCATGTGCATAGCGTGTTCCGAGACAGTGTCTAGCCAGTGCCTAGCCTGTGCCTAGCCAGTTTCAGCCAGTGTCTAGCCTGTGTCTAGCCTGTGTCTAGCCTGTGTCTAGCCTGTGTCTAGCCTGTGTCCAGCCTGTGTCTAGCCTGTGTCTAGCCTGTGTCTAGCCTGTGTCTAGCCTGTGTCTAGCCTGTGTCTAGCCTGTGTCTAGCCTGTTTCTAGCCTGTGTCTAGCCAGTGCCTAGCCTGTGCCTAGCCTGTGCCTAGCCAGTGTCTAGCCTTTGTCTAGCCTTTGCCTAGCCAGTTTAAAGCCTCTGTCTAGCCTGTGTGTATCCTGTGCCTAGCCTGTGCCTAGCCTGTGTCTAGCCTGTGTCTAGCCTGTGTCTAGCCTGTGTCTAGCCTGTGTCTAGCCTGTGTCTAGCCTGTGTCTAGCCTGTGTCTAGCCTGTGTCTAGCCTGTGTCTAGCCTGTGTCTAGCCTGTGTCTAGCCTGTGTCTAGCCTGTGTCTAGCCTGTGTCTAGCCTGTGTCTAGCCTGTGTCTAGCCTGTGTCTAGCCTGTGTCTAGCCTGTGCCCAGCCTGTGTCTAGCCTGTGTCTAGCCTGTTTCTAGCCTGTGTCTAGCCTGTGTCTAGCCTGTGTCTAGCCTGTGTCTAGCCTTTGTCTAGCCTGTGTCTAGCCTGTGTCTAGCCTGTGTCTAGCCTGTGTCTAGCCTGTGTCTAGCCTGTGTCTAGCCTGTGTCTAGCCTGTGTCTAGCCTGTGACTGGCATGTGCATAGCCTGTGCCTAGCCAGTGTCTAGCCTGTGTCAAGCCTGTGCCTTGCCTGAGACTGGCATGTGCATAGCGTGTTCCGAGCCAGTGTCTAGCCAGTGCCTAGCCTGTGCCTAGCCAGTGTCTAGCCCGTGCCTAGCCAGTGTCAAGCCTGTACCTAGCCAGTTTCTAGCCTGTGCTTAGCTAGTGTCTAGTCTTTGCCAAGCCAGTGTCTAGCCTGTGCCTAGCCAGTGTCTAGCCTGTGTATAGCCTGTGCCTTGCCTGTGACTGGCATGTGCATAGCCTGTGCCTAGCCAGTGTCTAGCCTGTGTCAAGCCTGTGCCTTGCCTGAGACTGGCATGTGTATAGCGTGTTCCGAGCCCGTGTCTAGCCTGTGCCTAGCCTGTGCCAAGCCTGTGCCTAGCCTGTGCCTAGCCTGTGCCTAGCTTGTGGCTAGCCTGTGCCAAACCTGTGCCTAGCCTGTATCTAGCCTGTGTCTAGCCTGTGTCTAGCCTGTGTCTAGCCTGTGTCTAGCCTGTGTCTAGCATGTGTCTAGCCTGTGTCTAGCCTGTTTCTAGCCTGTATCTAGCCTGCGTCTAGCCTGTGTCTAGCCTGAGTCTAACCTGTGTCTAGCCTGTGTCTAGCCTGTGTCTAGCCTGTTTCTAGACTGTGTCTAGCCTGTGTCTAGCTTGCGTCTAGCCTGTGTCTAGCCTTAGTCTAACCTGTGTCTAGCATGTGTCTAGCCTGTTTCTAGCCTGTTTCTAGCCTGTGTCTAGCCTTTGTCTAGCCTCTGTCTAGCCTGTGTCTAACCTGTGTCTAGCCTGTGTCTAGCCTGTGTCTAGCCTGTGTCTAGCCTGTGTCTAGCCTGTGTCTAGCCTGTGTGTAGCCTGTGTCTAGCCTGTGTCCAGCCTGTGTCTAGCCTGTGTCTAGCCTGTGTCTAGCCTGTGTCTGGCCTGTGTCTAGCCTGTGTCTAGCCTGTGTCTAGCCTGTGTCTAGCCTGTGACTGGCATGTGCATAGCCTGTGCCTAGCCAGTGTCTAGCCTGTGTCAAGCCTGTGCCTTGCCTGAGACTGGCATGTGCATAGCGTGTTCCGAGCCCGTGTCTAGCCTGTGCCTAGCCTCTGCCAAGCCTGTGTCTAGCCTGTGCCAAGCCAGTGTCTAGCCTGTACCTAGCCAGTTTCTAGCCTGTGTCTAGCCTGTGCTTAGCCAGTGTCTAGTCTGTGCCAAGCCAGTGTCTAGCCTGTGCCTAGCCAGTGTCTAGCCTGTGTATAGCCTGTGCCTTGCCTGTGACTGGCATGTGCATAGCCAGTGTCTAGCCTGTGTATAGCCTGTGCCTTGCCTGTGACTGGCATGTGCATAGCCAGTGTCTAGCCTGTGTCTAGCCAGTGCCTAGCCTGTGTCTAGCCAGTGCCTAGCCTGTGCCTAGCCAGTGCCTAGCCAGTGTCTAGCCTGTGTATAGCCTGTGCCTTGCCTGGACTGGCATGTGCATAGCCTGTGTCTAGCCAGTGCCTAGCCTGTGCCTAGCCAGTGCCTAGCCAGTTTCTAGCCTGTGTCTAGCCTGTGCTTAGCCAGTGTCTAGTCTGTGCCAAGCCAGTGTCTAGCCTGTGCCTAGCCAGTGTCTAGCCTGTGTATAGCCTGTGCCTTGCCTGTGACTGGCATGTGCATAGCCTGTGCCTAGCCAGTGTCTAGCCTGTGTATAGCCTGTGCCTTGCCTGTGACTGGCATGTGCATAGCCTGTGCCTAGCCAGTGTCTAGCCTGTGCCTAGCCAGTGTCTAGCCTGTGTATAGCCTGTGCCTTGCCTGAGACTGGCATGTTCATAGCCTGTGCCTAGCCAGTGTCTAGCCTGTTTCAAGCCTGTGCCTTGCCTGAGACTGGCATGTGCATAGCGTGTTCCGAGCCAGTGTCTAGCCAGTGCCTAGCCTGTGCCTAGCCTATACCTAGCCAGTGTCTAGCCTATACCTAGCCAGTGTCTAGCCTGTGCCTAGCCAGTGTCTAGCCTGTGCCTAGCCAGTGTCTAGCCTGTACCTAGCCAGTTTCTAGCCTGTGTCTAGACTGTGCTTAGCCAGTGTCTAGACTGTGCTAAGCCAGTGTCTAGACTGTGCTTAGCCAGTGTCTAGTCTGTGCCAAGCCAGTGTCTTGCCTGTACCTAGCCAGTGTCTAGCCTGTGTATAGCCTGTGCCTTGCCTGAGACTGGCATGTGCATAGCCTGTGCTAGCCAGTGTCTAGCCTGTGTCAAGCCTGTGCCTTGCCTGAGACTGGCATGTGCATAGCGTGTTCCGAGCCAGTGTCTAGCCAGTGCCTAGCCTGTGCCTAGCCAGTGTCTAGCCTTTGTCTAGCCATTGTCTAGCCTGTGCCCAGCCAGTGTCTAGCCTGAGTCTAGCCTGTGCCTAGCCTATGCCTAGCCTGTGCCTAGCCTGTGCCTAGCCTGTGTCTAGCCTGTGTCTAGCCTGTGTCTAGCCTGTGTCTTGCCTGTGTCTAGCCTGTGTCTAGCCTGTGTCTAGCATGTGTCTAGCCTGTGTCTAGCCTGTGTCTAGCCTGTGTCTAGCCTGTGTCTAGCATGTGTCTAGCCTGTGTCTAGCCTGTGTCTAGCCTGTGTCTAACCTGTGTCTAGCCTGTGTCTAGCCTGTGTCTAGCCTGTGTCTAGCCTGTGTCTACCCTGTGTCTAGCCTGTGTCTAGCCTGTGTCTAGCCTGTGTCTTGCCTGTGTCTACCCCGTGTCAAGCCTGTGTCTAGCCTGTGTCTACCCTGTCTAGCCTGTGCCAAGCCAGTGTCTAGCCTGTGCCTAGCCAGTGTCTAGCCTGTAAATAGCCTGTGCCTTGCCTGTGATTGGCATGTGCATAGCCTGTGCCTAGCCAGTGTCTAGGCTGTGTATAGCCTGTGCCTTGCCTGTGACTGGCATGTGCATAGCCTGTGCCTAGCCAGTGTCTAGCCTGTGTCAAGCCTGTGCCTTGCCTGAGACTGGCATGTGCATAGCGTGTTCCGAGAAAGTGTCTAGCCAGTGCCTAGCCTGTGCCTAGCCAGTGCCTAGCCAGTGCCTAGCCTGTGTCTAGCCTGTGTCTAGCCTGTGTCTAGCCTGTGTCTAGCCTGTGTCTAGCCTGTGTCCAGCCTGTGTCTAGCCTGTGTCTAGACTGTGTCTAGCCTGTGTCTAGCCTGTGTCTAGCCTGTGTCTAGCCTGTGTCTAGCCAGTGCCTAGCCTGTGCCTAGCCAGTGTCTAGCCTTTGTCTAGCCTTTGCCTAGCCAGTTTAAAGCCTCTGTCTAGCCTGTGTGTAGCCTGTGCCTAGCCTGTGCCTAGCCTGTGTCTAGCCTGTGTCTAGCCAGTGCCTAGCCTGTGCCTAGCCAGTGCCTAGCCAGTGTCTAGCCTGTATATAGCCTGTGCCTTGCCTGGACTGGCATGTGCATAGCCTGTGCCTAGCCAGTGTCTAGCCTGTGTCAAGGCTGTGCCTTGCCTGAGACTGGCATGTGCATAGCGTGTTCCGAGCCCGTGTCTAGCCTGTGCCTAGCCTGTGCCTAGCCAGTGTCTAGCCTGTGTCAAGGCCGTGCCTTGCTTGAGACTGGCATGTGTCTAGCCTGTGTCTAGCCTGTGTCTAGCATGTGTCTAGCCTGTGTCTAGCCTGTTTCTAGCCTGTGTCTAGCCTGTGTCTAGCCTGTGTCTAGCCTGAGTCTAACCTGTGTCTAGCCTGTGTCTAGCCTGTTTCTAGCCTGTGTCTAGCCTGTGTCTAGCCTCTGTCTAGCCTGTGTCTAACCTGTGTCTAGCCTGTGTCTAGCCTGTGTCTAGCCTGTGTCTAGCCTGTGTCTAGCCTGTGTCTAGCCTGTGTGTAGCCTGTGTCTAGCCTGTGTCCAGCCTGTGTCTAGCCTGTGTCTAGCCTGTGTCTAGCCTGTGTCTGGCCTGTGTCTAGCCTGTGTCTAGCCTGTGTCTAGCCTGTGTCTAACCTGTGTCTATCCTGTGTCTAGCCTGCGTCTAGCCTGTGTCTAGCCTGTGTCTAGCCTGTGTCTAGCCTGTGTCTAGCCTGTGTCTAGCCTGTGGCTAGCCTGTGTTTAGCCTGTGTCTAGCCTGTGTCTAGCCTGTGTCTAGCCTGTGTTTAGCCTGTGCCAAGCCAGTTTCTAGCCTGTGCCTAGCCAGTGTCTAGCCTGTGTATAGCCTGTGCCTTGCCTGTGTCTAGCCTGTGTCTAGCCTCTGTCTAGCCAGTGTCTAGCCTTTGTCTAGCCATTGTCTAGCCTGTGCCCAGCCAGTGTCTAGCCTGAGTCTAGCCTGTGCCTAGCCTATGCCTAGCCTGTGCCTAGCCTGTGCCTAGCCTGTGTCTAGCCTGTGTCTAGCCTGTGTCTAGCCTGTGTCTTGCCTGTGTCTAGCCTGTGTCTAGCCTGTGTCTAGCCTGTGTCTAGCATGTGTCTAGCCTGTGTCTAGCCTGTGTCTAGCCTGTGTCTAGCCTGTGTCTAGCCTGTGTCTAGCCTGTGTCTAGCCTGTGTCTAGCCTGTGTCTAACCTGTGTCTAGCCTGTGTCTAGCCTGTGTCTAGCCTGTGTCTAGCCTGTGTCTACCCTGTGTCTAGCCTGTGTCTAGCCTGTGTCTAGCCTGTGTCTACCCCGTGTCAAGCCTGTGTCTAGCCTGTGTCTACCCTGTGTCTAGCCTGTGCCAAGCCAGTGTCTAGCCTGTGCCTAGCCAGTGTCTAGCCTGTAAATAGCCTGTGCCTTGCCTGTGATTGGCATGTGCATAGCCTGTGCCTAGCCAGTGTCTAGGCTGTGTATAGCCTGTGCCTAGCCTGTGACTGGCATGTGCATAGCCTGTGCCTAGCCAGTGTCTAGCCTGTGTCAAGCCTGTGCCTTGCCTGAGACTGGCATGTGCATAGCGTGTTCCGAGACAGTGTCTAGCCAGTGCCTAGCCTGTGCCTAGCCAGTGCCTAGCCAGTGCCTAGCCTGTGTCTAGCCTGTGTCTAGCCTGTGTCTAGCCTGTGTCTAGCCTGTGTCTAGCCTGTGTCCAGCCTGTGTCTAGCCTGTGTCTAGACTGTGTCTAGCCTGTGTCTAGCCTGTGTCTAGCCTGTGTCTAGCCTGTGTCTAGCCAGTGCCTAGCCTGTGCCTAGCCAGTGTCTAGCCTTTGTCTAGCCTTTGCCTAGCCAGTTTAAAGCCTCTGTCTAGCCTGTGTGTAGCCTGTGCCTAGCCTGTGCCTAGCCTGTGTCTAGCCTGTGTCTAGCCAGTGCCTAGCCTGTGCCTAGCCAGTGCCTAGCCAGTGTCTAGCCTGTTTATAGCCTGTGCCTTGCCTGGACTGGCATGTGCATAGCCTGTGCCTAGCCAGTGTCTAGCCTGTGTCAAGGCTGTGCCTTGCCTGAGACTGGCATGTGCATAGCGTGTTCCGAGCCCGTGTCTAGCCTGTGCCTAGCCTGTGCCTAGCCAGTGTCTAGCCTGTGTCAAGGCCGTGCCTTGCCTGAGACTGGCATGTGTCTAGCCTGTGTCTAGCCTGTGTCTAGCATGTGTCTAGCCTGTGTCTAGCCTGTTTCTAGCCTGTGTCTAGCCTGTGTCTAGCCTGTATCTAGCCTGAGTCTAACCTGTGTCTAGCCTGTGTCTAGCCTGTTTCTAGCCTGTGTCTAGCCTGTGTCTAGCCTCTGTCTAGCCTGTGTCTAACCTGTGTCTAGCCTGTGTCTAGCCTGTGTCTAGCCTGTGTCTAGCCTGTGTCTAGCCTGTGTCTAGCCTGTGTGTAGCCTGTGTCTAGCCTGTGTCCAGCCTGTGTCTAACCTGTGTCTAGCCTGTGTCTAGCCTGTGTCTAGCCTGTGTCTAGCCTGTGTGTAGCCTGTGTCTAGCCTGTGTCCAGCCTGTGTCTAGCCTGTGTCTAGCCTGTGTCTAGCCTGTGTCTGGCCTGTGTCTAGCCTGTGTCTAGCCTGTGTCTAGCCTGTGTCTAACCTGTGTCTATCCTGTGTCTAGCCTGTGTCTAGCCTGTGTCTAGCCTGTGTCTAGCCTGTGACTGGCATGTGCATAGCCTGTGCCTAGCCAGTGTCTAGCCTATGTCAAGCCTGTGCCTTGCCTGAGACTGGCATGTGCATAGCGTGTTCCGAGCCCGTGTCTAGCCTGTGCCTAGCCTGTGCCAAGCCTGTGTCTAGCCTGTGCCAAGCCAGTGTCTAGCCTGTACCTAGCCAGTTTCTAGCCTGTGTCTAGCCTGTGCTTAGCCAGTGTCTAGTCTGTGCCAAGCCAGTGTCTAGCCTGTGCCTAGCCAGCGTCTAGCCTGTGTATAGCCTGTGCCTTGCCTGTGACTGGCATGTGCATAGCCTGTGCCTAGCCAGTGTCTAGCCTGTGCATAGCCTGTGCCTTGCCTGTGACTGGCATGTGCATAGCCTGTGTCTAGCCAGTGCCTAGCCTGTGCCTAGCCAGTGCCTAGCCAGTGTCTAGCCTGTGTATAGCCTGTGCCTTTCCTGGACTGGCATGTGCATAGCCTGTGTCTAGCCAGTGCCTAGCCTGTGCCTAGCCAGTGCCTAGCCAGTTTCTAGCCTGTGTCTAGCCTGTGCTTAGCCAGTGTCTAGTCTGTGCCAAGCCAGTGTCTAGCCTGTGCCTAGCCAGTGTCTAGCCTGTGTATAGCCTGTGCCTTGCCTGTGACTGGCATGTGCATAGCCTGTGCCTAGCCAGTGTCTAGCCTGTGTATAGCCTGTGCCTTGCCTGTGACTGGCATGTGCATAGCCTGTGCCTAGCCAGTGTCTAGCCTGTGCCTAGCCAGTGTCTAGCCTGTGTATAGCCTGTGCCTTGCCTGAGACTGGCATGTTCATAGCCTGTGCCTAGCCAGTGTCTAGCCTGTTTCAAGCCTGTGCCTTGCCTGAGACTGGCATGTGCATAGCGTGTTCCGAGCCAGTGTCTAGCCAGTGCCTAGCCTGTGCCTAGCCTATACCTAGCCAGTGTCTAGCCTATACCTAGCCAGTGTCTAGCCTGTGCCTAGCCAGTGTCTAGCCTGTGCCTAGCCAGTGTCTAGCCTGTACCTAGCCAGTTTCTAGCCTGTGTCTAGACTGTGCTTAGCCAGTGTCTAGACTGTGCTTAGCCAGTGTCTAGTCTGTGCCAAGCCAGTGTCTAGCCTGTGCCTAGCCAGTGTCTAGCCTGTGTATAGCCTGTGCCTTGCCTGAGACTGGCATGTGCATAGCCTGTGCCTAGCCAGTGTCTAGCCTGTGTCAAGCCTGTGCCTTGCCTGAGACTGGCATGTGCATAGCGTGTTCCGAGCCAGTGTCTAGCCAGTGCCTAGCCTGTGCCTAGCCAGTGTCTAGCCTTTGTCTAGCCATTGTCTAGCCTGTGCCCAGCCAGTGTCTAGCCTGACTCTAGCCTGTGCCTAGCCTATGCCTAGCCTGTGCCTAGCCTGTGCCTAGCCTGTGTCTAGCCTGTGTCTAGCCTGTGTCTAGCCTGTGTCTTGCCTGTGTCTAGCCTGTGTCTAGCCTGTGTCTAGCCTGTGTCTAGCATGTGTCTAGCCTGTGTCTAGCCTGTGTCTAGCCTGTGTCTAGCCTGTGTCTAGCCTGTGTCTAGCCTGTGTCTAGCCTGTGTCTAGCCTGTGTCTAACCTGTGTCTAGCCTGTGTCTAGCCTGTGTCTAGCCTGTGTCTAGCCTGTGTCTACCCTGTGTCTAGCCTGTGTCTAGCCTGTGTCTAGCCTGTGTCTAGCCTGTGTCTACCCTGTGTCTAGCCTGTGTCTAGCCTGTGTCTACCCTGTGTCTAGCCTGTGCCAAGCCAGTGTCTAGCCTGTGCCTAGCCAGTGTCTAGCCTGTAAATAGCCTGTGCCTTGCCTGTGATTGGCATGTGCATAGCCTGTGCCTAGCCAGTGTCTAGGCTGTGTATAGCCTGTGCCTTGCCTGTGACTGGCATGTGCATAGCCTGTGCCTAGCCAGTGTCTAGCCTGTGTCAAGCCTGTGCCTTGCCTGAGACTGGCATGTGCATAGCGTGTTCCGAGACAGTGTCTAGCCAGTGCCTAGCCTGTGCCTAGCCAGTGCCTAGCCTGTGTCTAGCCTGTGTCTAGCCTGTGTCTAGCCTGTGTCTAGCCTGTGTCTAGCCTGTGTCCAGCCTGTGTCTAGCCTGTGTCTAGACTGTGTCTAGCCTGTGTCTAGCCTGTGTCTAGCCTGTGTCTAGCCTGTGTCTAGCCTGTGTCTAGCCTGTGTCTAGCCAGTGCCTAGCCTGTGCCTAGCCAGTGTCTAGCCTTTGTCTAGCCTTTGCCTAGCCAGTTTAAAGCCTCTGTCTAGCCTGTGTGTAGCCTGTGCCTAGCCTGTGCCTAGCCTGTGTCTAGCCTGTGTCTAGCCAGTGCCTAGCCTGTGCCTAGCCAGTGCCTAGCCAGTGTCTAGCCTGTATATAGCCTGTGCCTTGCCTGGACTGGCATGTGCATAGCCTGTGCCTAGCCAGTGTCTAGCCTGTGTCAAGGCTGTGCCTTGCCTGAGACTGGCATGTGCATAGCGTGTTCCGAGCCCGTGTCTAGCCTGTGCCTAGCCTGTGCCTAGCCAGTGTCTAGCCTGTGTCAAGGCCGTGCCTTGCCTGAGACTGGCATGTGTCTAGCCTGTGTCTAGCCTGTGTCTAGCATGTGTCTAGCCTGTGTCTAGCCTGTTTCTAGCCTGTGTCTAGCCTGTGTCTAGCCTGTGTCTAGCCTGAGTCTAACCTGTGTCTAGCCTGTGTCTAGCCTGTTTCTAGCCTGTGTCTAGCCTGTGTCTAGCCTCTGTCTAGCCTGTGTCTAACCTGTGTCTAGCCTGTGTCTAGCCTGTGTCTAGCCTGTGTCTAGCCTGTGTCTAGCCTGTGTCTAGCCTGTGTCTAGCCTGTGTGTAGCCTGTGTCTAGCCTGTGTCCAGCCTGTGTCTAGCCTGTGTCTAGCCTGTGTCTAGCCTGTGTCTGGCCTGTGTCTAGCCTGTGTCTAGCCTGTGTCTAGCCTGTGTCTAACCTGTGTCTATCCTGTGTCTAGCCTGCGTCTAGCCTGTGTCTAGCCTGTGTCTAGCCTGTGTCTAGCCTGTGGCTAGCCTGTGTTTAGCCTGTGTCTAGCCTGTGTCTAGCCTGTGTCTAGCCTGTGTCTAGCCTGTGCCAAGCCAGTGTCTAGCCTGTGCCTAGCCAGTGTCTAGCCTGTGTATAGCCTGTGCCTTGCCTGTGTCTAGCCTGTGTCTAGCCTGTGTCTAGCCAGTGCCTAGCCTGTGCCTAGCCAGTGCCTAGCCAGTGTCTAGCCTGTATATAGCCTGTGCCTTGCCTGGACTGGCATGTGCATAGCCTGTGCCTAGCCAGTGTCTAGCCTGTGTCAAGGCTGTGCCTTGCCTGAGACTGGCTTGTGCATAGCGTGTTCCGAGCCCGTGTCTAGCCTGTGCCTAGCCTGTGCCTAGCCAGTGTCTAGCCTGTGTCAAGGCCGTGCCTTGCCTGAGACTGGCATGTGTCTAGCCTGTGTCTAGCCTGTGTCTAGCATGTGTCTAGCCTGTGTCTAGCCTGTTTCTAGCCTGTGTCTAGCCTGTGTCTAGCCTGTGTCTAGCCTGAGTCTAACCTGTGTCTAGCCTGTGTCTAGCCTGTTTCTAGCCTGTGTCTAGCCTGTGTCTAGCCTCTGTCTAGCCTGTGTCTAACCTGTGTCTAGCCTGTGTCTAGCCTGTGTCTAGCCTGTGTCTAGCCTGTGTCTAGCCTGTGTCTAGCCTGTGTCTAGCCTGTGTGTAGCCTGTGTCTAGCCTGTGTCCAGCCTGTGTCTAGCCTGTGTCTAGCCTGTGTCTAGCCTGTGTCTAGCCTGTGTCTAGCCTGTGTCTAGCCTGTGTCTAGCCTGTGTCTAGCCTGTTTCTAGCCTGTGTCTAGCCTGTGTCTAGCCTGTGTCTAGCCTGAGTCTAACCTGTGTCTAGCCTGTGTCTAGCCTGTTTCTAGCCTGTGTCTAGCCTGTGTCTAGCCTCTGTCTAGCCTGTGTCTAACCTGTGTCTAGCCTGTGTCTAGCCTGTGTCTAGCCTGTGTCTAGCCTGTGTCTAACCTGTGTCTAGCCTGTGTCTAGCCTGTGTCTAGCCTGTGTCTAGCCTGTGTCTAGCCTGTGTCTAGCCTGTGTGTAGCCTGTGTCTAGCCTGTGTCCAGCCTGTGTCTAGCCTGTGTCTAGCCTGTGTCTAGCCTGTGTCTGGCCTGTGTCTAGCCTGTGTCTAGCCTGTGTCTAGCCTGTGTCTAACCTGTGTCTATCCTGTGTCTAGCCTGCGTCTAGCCTGTGTCTAGCCTGTGTCTAGCCTGTGTCTAGCCTGTGTTTAGCCTGTGGCTAGCCTGTGTTTAGCCTGTGTCTAGCCTGTGTCTAGCCTGTGTCTAGCCTGTGCCAAGCCAGTGTCTAGCCTGTGCCTAGCCAGTGTCTAGCCTGTGTATAGCCTGTGCCTTGCCTGTGTCTAGCCTGTGTCTAGCCTCTGTCTAGCCTGTGTCTAACCTGTGTCTAGCCTGTGTCTAGCCTGTGTCTAGCCTGTTTAAAGCCTCTGTCTAGCCTGTGTGTAGCCTGTGCCTAGCCTGTGCCTAGCCTGTGTCTAGCCTGTGTCTAGCCAGTGCCTAGCCTGTGCCTAGCCAGTGCCTAGCCAGTGTCTAGCCTGTATATAGCCTGTGCCTTGCCTGGACTGGCATGTGCATAGCCTGTGCCTAGCCAGTGTCTAGCCTGTGTCAAGGCTGTGCCTTGCCTGAGACTGGCATGTGCATAGCGTGTTCCGAGCCCGTGTCTAGCCTGTGCCTAGCCTGTGCCTAGCCAGTGTCTAGCCTGTGTCAAGGCCGTGCCTTGCCTGAGACTGGCATGTGTCTAGCCTGTGTCTAGCCTGTGTCTAGCATGTGTCTAGCCTGTGTCTAGCCTGTTTCTAGCCTGTGTCTAGCCTGTGTCTAGCCTGTGTCTAGCCTGAGTCTAACCTGTGTCTAGCCTGTGTCTAGCCTGTTTCTAGCCTGTGTCTAGCCTGTGTCTAGCCTCTGTCTAGCCTGTGTCTTACCTGTGTCTAGCCTGTGTCTAGCCTGTGTCTAGCCTGTGTCTAGCCTGTGTCTAGCCTGTGTCTAGCCTGTGTGTAGCCTGTGTCTAGCCTGTGTCCAGCCTGTGTCTAGCCTGTGTCTAGCCTGTGTCTAGCCTGTGTCTGGCCTGTGTCTAGCCTGTGTCTAGCCTGTGTCTAGCCTGTGTCTAACCTGTGTCTATCCTGTGTCTAGCCTGTGTCTAGCCTGTGTCTAGCCTGTGTCTAGCCTGTGTCTAGCCTGTGGCTAGCCTGTGTTTAGCCTGTGTCTAGCCTGTGTCTAGCCTGTGTCTAGCCTGTGTCTAGCCTGTGTCTAGCCTGTGCCAAGCCAGTGTCTAGCCTGTGCCTAGCCAGTGTCTAGCCTGTGTATAGCCTGTGCCTTGCCTGTGTCTAGCCTGTGTCTAGCCTCTGTCTAGCCTGTGTCTAACCTGTGTCTAGCCTGTGTCTAGCCTGTGTCTAGCCTGTGTGTAGCCTGTGTCTAGCCTGTGTCTAGCCTGTGTGTAGCCTGTGTCTAGCCTGTGTCCAGCCTGTGTCTAGCCTGTGTCTAGCCTGTGTCTGGCCTGTGTCTAGCCTGTGTCTAGCCTGTGTCTAGCCTGTGTCTAACCTGTGTCTATCCTGTGTCTAGCCTGTGTCTAGCCTGTGTCTAGCCTGTGTCTAGCCTGTGACTGGCATGTGCATAGCCTGTGCCTAGCCAGTGTCTAGCCTGTGTCAAACCTGTGCCTTGCCTGAGACTGGCATGTGCATAGCGTGTTCCGAGCCCGTGTCTAGCCTGTGCCTACCCTGTGCCAAGCCTGTGTCTAGCCTGTGCCAAGCCAGTGTCTAGCCTGTACCTAGCCAGTTTCTAGCCTGTGTCTAGCCTGTGCTTAGCCAGTGTCTAGTCTGTGCCAAGCCAGTGTCTAGCCTGTGCCTAGCCAGTGCCTAGCCTGTGTATAGCCTGTGCCTTGCCTGTGACTGGCATGTGCATAGCCTGTGCCTAGCCAGTGTCTAGCCTGTGTATAGCCTGTGCCTTGCCTGTGACTGGCATGTGCATAGCCTGTGTCTAGCCAGTGCCTAGCCTGTGCCTAGCCAGTGCCTAGCCAGTGTCTAGCCTGTGTATAGCCTGTGCCTTTCCTGGACTGGCATGTGCATAGCCTGTGTCTAGCCAGTGCCTAGCCTGTGCCTAGCCAGTGCCTAGCCCGTTTCTAGCCTGTGTCTAGCCTGTGCTTAGCCAGTGTCTAGTCTGTGCCAAGCCAGTGTCTAGTCTGTGCCTAGCCAGTGTCTAGCCTGTGTATAGCCTGTGCCTTGCCTGTGACTGGCATGTGCATAGCCTGTGCCTAGCCAGTGTCTAGCCTGTGTATAGCCTGTGCCTTGCCTGTGACTGGCATGTGCATAGCCTGTGCCTAGCCAGTGTCTAGCCTGTGCCTAGCCAGTGTCTAGCCTGTGTATAGCCTGTGCCTTGCCTGAGACTGGCATGTTCATAGCCTGTGCCTAGCCAGTGTCTAGCCTGTTTCAAGCCTGTGCCTTGCCTGAGACTGGCATGTGCATAGCGTGTTCCGAGCCAGTGTCTAGCCAGTGCCTAGCCTGTGCCTACCCTATACCTAGCCAGTGTCTAGCCTATACCTAGCCAGTGTCTAGCCTGTGCCTAGCCAGTGTCTAGCCTGTGCCTAGCCAGTGTCTAGCCTGTACCTAGCCAGTTTCTAGCCTGTGTCTAGACTGTGCTTAGCCAGTGCCTAGCCAGTTTCTAGCCTGTGCATAGCCTGTGCTTAGCCAGTGTCTAGTCTGTTCCAAGCCAGTGTCTAGCCTGTGCCTAGCCAGTGTCTAGCCTGTGTATAGCCTGTGCCTTGCCTGAGACTGGCATGTGCATAGCCTGTGCCTAGCCAGTGTCTAGCCTGTGTCAAGCCTGTGCCTTGCCTGAGACTGGCATGTGCATAGCGTGTTCCGAGCCAGTGTCTAGCCAGTGCCTAGCCTGTGCCTAGCCAGTGTCTAGCCTTTGTCTAGCCATTGTCTAGCCTGAGCCCAGCCAGTGTCTAGCCTGAGTCTAGCCTGTGCCTAGCCTATGCCTAGCCTGTGCCTAGCCTGTGCCTAGCCTGTGTCTAGCCTGTGTCTAGCCTGTGTCTAGCCTGTGTCTTGCCTGTGTCTAGCCTGTGTCTAGCCTGTGTCTAGCCTGTGTCTAGCATGTGTCTAGCCTGTGTCTAGCCTGTGTCTAGCCTGTGTCTAGCCTGTGTCTAGCATGTGTCTAGCCTGTGTCTAGCCTGTGTCTAGCCTGTGTCTAACCTGTGTCTAGCCTGTGTCTAGCCTGTGTCTAGCCTGTGTCTAGCCTGTGTCTACCCTGTGTCTAGCCTGTGTCTAGCCTGTGTCTAGCCTGTGTCTACCCTGTGTCTAGCCTGTGTCTAGCCTGTGTCTACCCTGTGTCTAGCCTGTGCCAAGCCAGTGTCTAGCCTGTGCCTAGCCAGTGTCTAGCCTGTAAATAGCCTGTGCCTTGCCTGTGATTGGCATGTGCATAGCCTGTGCCTAGCCAGTGTCTAGGCTGTGTATAGCCTGTGCCTTGCCTGTGACTGGCATGTGCATAGCCTGTGCCTAGCCAGTGTCTAGCCTGTGTCAAGCCTGTGCCTTGCCTGAGACTGGCATGTGCATAGCGTGTTCCGAGACAGTGTCTAGCCAGTGCCTAGCCTGTGCCTAGCCAGTGCCTAGCCTGTGTCTAGCCTGTGTCTAGCCTGTGTCTAGCCTGTGTCTAGCCTGTGTCTAGCCTGTGTCTAGCCTGTGTCCAGCCTGTGTCTAGCCTGTGTCTAGACTGTGTCTAGCCTGTGTCTAGCCTGTGTCTAGCCTGTGTCTAGCCTGTGTCTAGCCAGTGCCTAGCCTGTGCCTATCCAGTGTCTAGCCTTTGTCTAGCCTTTGCCTAGCCAGTTTAAAGCCTCTGTCTAGCCTGTGTGTAGCCTGTGCCTAGCCTGTGCCTAGCCTGTGTCTAGCCAGTGCCTAGCCTGTGCCTAGCCAGTGCCTAGCCAGTGTCTAGCCTGTATATAGCCTGTGCCTTGCCTGGACTGGCATGTGCATAGCCTGTGCCTAGCCAGTGTCTAGCCTGTGTCAAGGCTGTACCTTGCCTGAGACTGGCATGTGCATAGCGTGTTCCGAGCCCGTGTCTAGCCTGTGCCTAGCCTGTGCCTAGCCAGTGTCTAGCCTGTGTCAAGGCTGTGCCTTGCCTGAGACTGGCATGTGTCTAGTCTGTGCCTAGCCTGTGCCTAGCCTGTGTCTAGCCTGTGTCTAGCCTGTGTCTAGCCTGTGTCTTGCCTGTGTCTAGCCTGTGTCTAGCCTGTGTCTAGCCTGTGTCTAGCATGTGTCTTGCCTGTGTCTAGCCTGTGTCTAGCCTGTGTCTAGCCTGTGTCTAGCATGTGTCTAGCCTGTGTCTAGCCTGTGTCTAGCCTGTGTCTAGCCTGTGTCTAGCCTGTGTCTAGCATGTGTCTAGCCTGTGTCTAGCCTGTGTCTAGCCTGTGTCTAACCTGTGTCTAGCCTGTGTCTAGCCTGTGTCTAGCCTGTGTCTAGCCTGTGTCTACCCTGTGTCTAGCCTGTGTCTACCCTGTGTCTAGCCTGTGCCAAGCCAGTGTCTAGCCTGTGCCTAGCCAGTGTCTAGCCTGTAAATAGCCTGTGCGTTGCCTGTGATTGGCATGTGCATAGCTTATGCCTAGCCAGTGTCTAGGCTGTGTATAGCCTGTGCCTTGCCTGTGACTGGCATGTGCATAGCCTGTGCCTAGCCAGTGTCTAGCCTGTGTCAAGCCTTTGCCTTGCCTGAGACTGGCATGTGTATAGCGTGTTCCGAGACAGTGTCTAGCCAGTGCCTAGCCTGTGCCTAGCCAGTGCCTAGCCTGTGTCTAGCCTGTGTCTAGCCTGTGTCTAGCCTGTGTCTAGCCTGTGTCTAGCCTGTGTCTAGCCTGTGTCCAGCCTGTGTCTAGCCTGTGTCTAGACTGTGTCTAGCCTGTGTCTAGCCTGTGTCTAGCCTGTGTCTAGCCTGTGTCTAGCCTGTGTCTAGCCAGTGCCTAGCCTGTGCCTATCCAGTGTCTAGCCTTTGTCTAGCCTTTGCCTAGCCAGTTTAAAGCCTCTGTCTAGCCTGTGTGTAGCCTGTGCCTAGCCTGTGCCTAGCCTGTGTCTAGCCAGTGCCTAGCCTGTGCCTAGCCAGTGCCTAGCCAGTGTCTAGCCTGTATATAGCCTGTGCCTTGCCTGGACTGGCATGTGCATAGCCTGTGCCTAGCCAGTGTCTAGCCTGTGTCAAGGCTGTGCCTTGCCTGAGACTGGCATGTGCATAGCGTGTTCCGAGCCCGTCTCTAGCCTGTGCCTAGCCTGTGCCTAGCCAGTGTCTAGCCTGTGTCAAGGCTGTGCCTTGCCTGAGACTGGCATGTGTCTAGCCTGTGTCTAGCCTGTGTCTAGCATGTGTCTAGCCTGTGTCTAGCCTGTTTCTAGCCTGTGTCTAGCCTGTGTCTAGCCTGAGTCTAACCTGTGTCTAGCCTGTGTCTAGCCTGTTTCTAGCCTGTGTCTAGCCTGTGTCTAGCCTCTGTCTAGCCTGTGTCTAACCTGTGTCTAGCCTCTGTCTAGCCTGTGTCTAACCTGTGTCTAGCCTGTGTCTAGCCTGTGTCTAGCCTGTGTCTAGCCTGTGTCTAGCCTGTGTGTAGCCTGTGTCTAGCCTGTGTCCAGCCTGTGTCTAGCCTGTGTCTAGCCTGTGTCTAGCCTGTGTCTGGCCTGTGTCTAGCCTGTGTCTAGCCTGTGTCTAGCCTGTGTCTAACCTGTGTCTATCCTGTGTCTAGCCTGCGTCTAGCCTGTGTCTAGCCTGTGTCTAGCCTGTGTCTAGCCTGTGTCTAGCCTGTGGCTAGCCTGTGTTTAGCCTGTGTCTAGCCTGTGTCTAGCCTGTGTCTAGCCTGTGCCAAGCCAGTGTCTAGCCTGTGCCTAGCCAGTGTCTAGCCTTTGTATAGCCTGTGCCTTGCCTGTGACTGGAATGTGCATAGCCTGTGCCTAGCCAGTGTCTAGCCTGTGTATAGCCTGTGCCTTGCCTGTGACTGGCATGTGCATAGTCTGTGCCTAGCCAGTGTCTAGCCTGTGTCAAGCCTGTGCCTTGCCTGAGACTGGCATGTGCATAGCGTGTTCCGAGCCAGTGTCTAGCCAGTGCCTAGCCTGTGCCTAGCCAGTAACTAGCCTGTGCCTTGCCTGAGACTGGCATGTTCATAGCCTGTGCCTAGCCAGTGTCTAGCCTGTTTCAAGCCTGTGCCTTGCCTGAGACTGGCATGTGCATAGCGTGTTCCGAGCCAGTGTCTAGCCTGTGTATAGCCTGTGCCTTGCCTGTGACTGGCATGTGCATAGTCTGTGCCTAGCCAGTGTCTAGCCTGTGTCAAGCCTGTGCCTTGCCTGAGATTGGCATGTGCATAGCGTGTTCCGAGCCAGTGTCTAGCCAGTGCCTAGCCTGTGCCTAGCCAGTAACTAGCCTGTGCCTAGCCAGTAACTAGCCTGTGCCTAGCCAGTGTCTAGCCTGTACCTAGCCAGTTTCTAGCCTGTGTCTAGCCTGTGCTTAGCCAGTGTCTAGTCTGTGCCAAGCCAGTGTCTAGCCTGTGCCTAGCCAGTGTCTAGCCTGTGTATAGCCTGTGCCTTGCCTGTGACTGGCATGTGCATAGCCTGTGCCTAGCCAGTGTCTAGCCTGTGTATAGCCTGTGCCTTGCCTGTGACTGGCATGTGCATAGCCTGTGCCTAGCCAGTGTCTAGCTTGTGCCTAGCCAGTGTCTAGCCTGTGTATAGCCTGTGCCTTGCCTGAGACTGGCATGTTCATAGCCCGTGCCTAGCCAGTGTCTAGCCTGTTTCAAGCCTGTGCCTTGCCTGAGACTGGCATGTGCATAGCGTGTTCCGAGCAAGTGTCTAGCCAGTGCCTAGCCTGTGCCTAGCCTATACCTAGCCAGTGTCTAGCCTATACCTAGCCAGTGTCTAGCCTGTGCCTAGCCAGTGTCTAGCCTGTGCCCAGCCAGTGTCTAGCCTGTACCTAGCCAGTTTCTAGCCTGTGTCTAGACTGTGCTTAGCCAGTGTCTATTCTGAGCCAAGCCAGTGTCTAGCCTGTGCCTAGCCAGTGTCTAGCCTGTGTATAGCCTGTGCCTTGCCTGAGACTGGCATGTGCATAGCCTGTGCCTAGCCATTGTCTAGCCTGTGTCAAGCCTGTGCCTTGCCTGAGACTGGCATGTGCATAGCGTGTTCCGAGCCAGTGTCTAGCCAGTGCCTAGCCAGTGTCTAGCCAGTGCCTAGCCAGTGTCTAGCCAGTGCCTAGCCTGTGCCTAGCCATTGTCTAGCCTGTGCCCAGCCAGTGTCTAGCCTGAGTCTAGCCTGTGCCTAGCCTATGCCTAGCCTGTGCCTAGCCTATGCCTAGCCTGTGCCTAGCCTGTGCCTAGCCTGTGTCTAGCCTGTGTCTAGCCTGTGTCTATCATGTGTCTAGCCTGTGTCTAGCCTGTGTCTAGCCTGTGTCTAGCCTGTGTCTAGCCTGTGTCTACCCTGTGTCTAGCCTGTGTCTAGCCTGTGTCTAGCCTGTGTCTACCCTGTGTCTAGCCTATGTCTAGCCTGTGTCTAGCCTGTGCCAAGCCAGTGTCTAGCCTGTGCCTAGCCAGTGTCTAGCTTGTGTTTAGCCTGTGCCTTGCCTGTGATTGGCATGTGCCAAGCCAGTGTCTAGCCTGTGCCTAGCCAGTGTCTAGCCTGTGTATAGCCTGTGCCTTGCCTGTGATTGGCATGTGCATTGCCTGTGCCTAGCCAGTGTCTAGCCTGTGTATAGCCTGTGCCTTGCCTGTGACTGGCATGTGCATAGCCTGTGCCTAGCCAGTGTCTAGCCTGTGTCAAGCCTGTGCCTTGCCTGAGACTGGCATGTGCATAGCGTGTTCCGAGCCAGTGTCTAGCCAGTGCCTAGCCTGTGCCTAGCCAGTGTCTAGCCTGTGCCTAGTCAGTGTCTAGCCTGTACCTAGCCAGTTTCTAGCCTGTGTCTAGCCTGTGCTTAGCCAGTGTCTAGTCTGTGCCAAGCCAGTGTCTAGCCTGTGCCTAGCCAGTGTCTAGCCTGTGTATAGCCTGTGCCTTGCCTGTGACTTGCATGTGCACAGCCTGTGCCTAGCCAGTGTCTAGCCTGTGTCAAGCCTGTGCCTTGCCTGAGACTGGCATGTGCATAGCGTGTTCCGAGCCAGTGTCTAGCCTGTGCCTAGCCTGTGCCTAGCTTGTGGCTAGCCTGTGCCCAACCTGTGCCTAGCCTGTGTCTAGCCTGTGTCTAGCCTGTGCCTTCTCTGTGTTTAGCCTGTGTCTAGCCTGTGTCTAGCCTGTGTCTAGCGTGTTCCGAGCCAGTGTCTAGCCAGTGCCTAGCCTGTGCCTAGCCAGTGTCTAGCCTTTGTCTAGCCTGTGCCTAGCCTGTGTTAAGCCTGTGTCTAGCCTGTGTCTAGCCTGTGTATAGCATGTGTCTAGCCTGTGTCTAGCCTGTGTCTAGCCTGTGTCTAGCTTGTGTCTAGCCTGTGTCTAGCCTGTGTCTTGCTTGTGTCTAGCCTGTTTCTAGCCTGTGTCTAGCCTGTGTCTAGCCTGTGTCTAGCCTGTGTCTAGCCTGTGTCTAGCCTGAGTCTAGCCTGTGCCTAGCCAGTGTCTAGCCTGTGCCTAGCCAGTGTCTAACCTGTGCCT
Source organism: Zaprionus gabonicus (assembly GCA_018903695.1). Lineage (NCBI taxonomy): Eukaryota > Metazoa > Arthropoda > Insecta > Diptera > Drosophilidae > Zaprionus > Zaprionus gabonicus. Next base: position 43,008 of record JAEIFO010001178.1, read on the forward strand.
AGCCTGTGTCTAGCCTGTACCTAGCCAGTTTCTAGCCTGTGTCGAGCCTGTGCTTAGCCAGTGTCTAGCCTATACCTAGCCAGTGTCTAGCCTGTGTATAGCCTGTGCCTTGCCTGAGACTGGCATGTTCATAGCCCGTGCCTAGCCAGTGTCTAGCCTGTTTCAAGCCTGTGCCTTGCCTGAGACTGGCATGTGCATAGCGTGTTCCGAGCAAGTGTCTAGCCAGTGCCTAGCCTGTGCCTAGCCTATACCTAGCCAGTGTCTAGCCTATACCTAGCCAGTGTCTAGCCTGTGCCTAGCCAGTGTCTAGCCTGTGCCCAGCCAGTGTCTAGCCTGTACCTAGCCAGTTTCTAGCCTGTGTCTAGACTGTGCTTAGCCAGTGTCTATTCTGAGCCAAGCCAGTGTCTAGCCTGTGCCTAGCCAGTGTCTAGCCTGTGTATAGCCTGTGCCTTGCCTGAGACTGGCATGTGCATAGCCTGTGCCTAGCCATTGTCTAGCCTGTGTCAAGCCTGTGCCTTGCCTGAGACTGGCATGTGCATAGCGTGTTCCGAGCCAGTGTCTAGCCAGTGCCTAGCCAGTGTCTAGCCAGTGCCTAGCCAGTGTCTAGCCAGTGCCTAGCCTGTGCCTAGCCATTGTCTAGCCTGTGCCCAGCCAGTGTCTAGCCTGAGTCTAGCCTGTGCCTAGCCTATGCCTAGCCTGTGCCTAGCCTATGCCTAGCCTGTGCCTAGCCTGTGCCTAGCCTGTGTCTAGCCTGTGTCTAGCCTGTGTCTATCATGTGTCTAGCCTGTGTCTAGCCTGTGTCTAGCCTGTGTCTAGCCTGTGTCTAGCCTGTGTCTACCCTGTGTCTAGCCTGTGTCTAGCCTGTGTCTAGCCTGTGTCTACCCTGTGTCTAGCCTATGTCTAGCCTGTGTCTAGCCTGTGCCAAGCCAGTGTCTAGCCTGTGCCTAGCCAGTGTCTAGCTTGTGTTTAGCCTGTGCCTTGCCTGTGATTGGCATGTGCCAAGCCAGTGTCTAGCCTGTGCCTAGCCAGTGTCTAGCCTGTGTATAGCCTGTGCCTTGCCTGTGATTGGCATGTGCATTGCCTGTGCCTAGCCAGTGTCTAGCCTGTGTATAGCCTGTGCCTTGCCTGTGACTGGCATGTGCATAGCCTGTGCCTAGCCAGTGTCTAGCCTGTGTCAAGCCTGTGCCTTGCCTGAGACTGGCATGTGCATAGCGTGTTCCGAGCCAGTGTCTAGCCAGTGCCTAGCCTGTGCCTAGCCAGTGTCTAGCCTGTGCCTAGTCAGTGTCTAGCCTGTACCTAGCCAGTTTCTAGCCTGTGTCTAGCCTGTGCTTAGCCAGTGTCTAGTCTGTGCCAAGCCAGTGTCTAGCCTGTGCCTAGCCAGTGTCTAGCCTGTGTATAGCCTGTGCCTTGCCTGTGACTTGCATGTGCACAGCCTGTGCCTAGCCAGTGTCTAGCCTGTGTCAAGCCTGTGCCTTGCCTGAGACTGGCATGTGCATAGCGTGTTCCGAGCCAGTGTCTAGCCTGTGCCTAGCCTGTGCCTAGCTTGTGGCTAGCCTGTGCCCAACCTGTGCCTAGCCTGTGTCTAGCCTGTGTCTAGCCTGTGCCTTCTCTGTGTTTAGCCTGTGTCTAGCCTGTGTCTAGCCTGTGTCTAGCGTGTTCCGAGCCAGTGTCTAGCCAGTGCCTAGCCTGTGCCTAGCCAGTGTCTAGCCTTTGTCTAGCCTGTGCCTAGCCTGTGTTAAGCCTGTGTCTAGCCTGTGTCTAGCCTGTGTATAGCATGTGTCTAGCCTGTGTCTAGCCTGTGTCTAGCCTGTGTCTAGCTTGTGTCTAGCCTGTGTCTAGCCTGTGTCTTGCTTGTGTCTAGCCTGTTTCTAGCCTGTGTCTAGCCTGTGTCTAGCCTGTGTCTAGCCTGTGTCTAGCCTGTGTCTAGCCTGAGTCTAGCCTGTGCCTAGCCAGTGTCTAGCCTGTGCCTAGCCAGTGTCTAGCCTGTGCCTAGCCTGTGTCTAGCCTGTACCTAGCCAGTTTCTAGCCTGTGTCGAGCCTGTGCTTAGCCAGTGTCTAGTCGGTGCCAAGCCAGTGTCTAGCCTGTGCCTAGCCAGTGTCTAGCCTGTGTATAGCCTGTGCCTTGCCTGAGACTGGCATGTACATAGCCTGTGCATAGCCAGTGTCTAGCCTGTGTCTAGCCTGTGTCTGTGTCTAGCCTGTGTCTAGCCTGTGTCTAGCCTGTGTCTAGCCTGTGTCTACCCTGTGTCTAGCCTGTGTCTAGCCTGTGTCTAGCCTGTGTCTACCCTGTGTCTAGCCTGTGTCTAGCCTGTGTCTACCCTGTGTCTAGCCTGTGCCAAGCCAGTGTCTAGCCTGTGCCTAGCCAGTGTCTAGCCTGTAAATAGCCTGTGCGTTGCCTGTGATTGGCATGTGCATAGCCTGTGCCTATCCAGTGTCTAGCCTTTGTCTAGCCTTTGCCTAGCCAGTTTAAAGCCTCTGTCTAGCCTGTGTGTAGCCTGTGCCTAGCCTGTGCCTAGCCTGTGTCTAGCCAGTGCCTAGCCTGTGCCTAGCCAGTGCCTAGCCAGTGTCTAGCCTGTATATAGCCTGTGCCTTGCCTGGACTGGCATGTGCATAGCCTGTGCCTAGCCAGTGTCTAGCCTGTGTCAAGGCTGTGCCTTGCCTGAGACTGGCATGTGCATAGCGTGTTCCGAGCCCGTCTCTAGCCTGTGCCTAGCCTGTGCCTAGCCAGTGTCTAGCCTGTGTCAAGGCTGTGCCTTGCCTGAGACTGGCATGTGTCTAGCCTGTGTCTAGCCTGTGTCTAGCATGTGTCTAGCCTGTGTCTAGCCTGTTTCTAGCCTGTGTCTAGCCTGTGTCTAGCCTGAGTCTAACCTGTGTCTAGCCTGTGTCTAGCCTGTTTCTAGCCTGTGTCTAGCCTGTGTCTAGCCTCTGTCTAGCCTGTGTCTAACCTGTGTCTAGCCTCTGTCTAGCCTGTGTCTAACCTGTGTCTAGCCTGTGTCTAGCCTGTGTCTAGCCTGTGTCTAGCCTGTGTCTAGCCTGTGTGTAGTCTGTGTCTAGCCTGTGTCCAGCCTGTGTCTAGCCTGTGTCTAGCCTGTGTCTAGCCTGTGTCTAGCCTGTGTCTAGCCTGTGTCTAACCTGTGTCTATCCTGTGTCTAGCCTGCGTCTAGCCTGTGTCTAGCCTGTGTCTAGCCTGTGTCTAGCCTGTGTCTAGCATGTGTCTAGCCTGTGTCTAGCCTGTTTCTAGCCTGTGTCTAGCCTGTGTCTAGCCTGAGTCTAACCTGTGTCTAGCCTGTGTCTAGCCTGTTTCTAGCCTGTGTCTAGCCTGTGTCTAGCCTCTGTCTAGCCTGTGTCTAACCTGTGTCTAGCCTCTGTCTAGCCTGTGTCTAACCTGTGTCTAGCCTGTGTCTAGCCTGTGTCTAGCCTGTGTCTAGCCTGTGTCTAGCCTGTGTGTAGTCTGTGTCTAGCCTGTGTCCAGCCTGTGTCTAGCCTGTGTCTAGCCTGTGTCTAGCCTGTGTCTAGCCTGTGTCTAGCCTGTGTCTAACCTGTGTCTATCCTGTGTCTAGCCTGCGTCTAGCCTGTGTCTAGCCTGTGTCTAGCCTGTGTCTAGCCTGTGTCTAGCCTGTGGCTAGCCTGTGTTTAGCCTGTGTCTAGCCTGTGTCTAGCCTGTGTCTAGCCTGTGCCAAGCCAGTGTCTAGCCTGTGCCTAGCCAGTGTCTAGCCTTTGTATAGCCTGTGCCTTGCCTGTGACTGGCATGTGCATAGCCTGTGCCTAGCCAGTGTCTAGCCTGTGTATAGCCTGTGCCTTGCCTGTGACTGGCATGTGCATAGCCTGTGCCTAGCCAGTGTCTAGCCTGTGTCAAGCCTGTGCCTTGCCTGAGACTGGCATGTGCATAGCGTGTTCCGAGCCAGTGTCTAGCCAGTGCCTAGCCTGTGCCTAGCCAGTAACTAGCCTGTGCCTTGCCTGAGACTGGCATGTTCATAGCCTGTGCCTAGCCAGTGTCTAGCCTGTTTCAAGCCTGTGCCTTGCCTGAGACTGGCATGTGCATAGCGTGTTCCGAGCCAGTGTCTAGCCTGTGTATAGCCTGTGCCTTGCCTGTGACTGGCATGTGCATAGCCTGTGCCTAGCCAGTGTCTAGCCTGTGTCAAGCCTGTGCCTTGCCTGAGACTGGCATGTGCATAGCGTGTTCCGAGCCAGTGTCTAGCCAGTGCCTAGCCTGTGCCTAGCCAGTGCCTAGCCTGTGCCTAGCCAGTGTCTAGCCTGTGCCTAGCCAGTGTCTAGCCTGTACCTAGCCAGTTTCTAGCCTGTGTCTAGCCTGTGCTTAGCCAGTGTCTAGTCTGTGCCAAGCCAGTGTCTAGCCTGTGCCTAGCCAGTGTCTAGCCTGTGTATAGCCTGTGCCTTGCCTGTGACTGGCATGTGCATAGCCTGTGCCTAGCCAGTGTCTAGCCTGTGTATAGCCTGTGCCTTGCCTGTGACTGGCATGTGCATAGCCTGTGCCTAGCCAGTGTCTAGCCTGTGCCTAGCCAGTGTCTAGCCTGTGTATAGCCTGTGCCTTGCCTGAGACTGGCATGTTCATAGCCCGTGCCTAGCAAGTGTCTAGCCTGTTTCAAGCCTGTGCCTTGCCTGAGACTGGCATGTGCATAGCGTGTTCCGAGCAAGTGTCTAGCCAGTGCCTAGCCTGTGCCTAGCCTATACCTAGCCAGTGTCTAGCCTATACCTAGCCAGTGTCTAGCCTATACCTTGCCAGTGTCTAGCCTGTGCCTAGCCAGTGTCTAGCCTGTGCCCAGCCAGTGTCTAGCCTGTACCTAGCCAGTTTCTAGCCTGTGTCTAGACTGTGCTTAGCCAGTGTCTATTCTGAGCCAAGCCAGTGTCTAGCCTGTGCCTAGCCAGTGTCTAGCCTGTGTATAGCCTGTGCCTTGCCTGAGACTGGCATGTGCATAGCCTGTGCCTAGCCATTGTCTAGCCTGTGTCAAGCCTGTGCCTTGCCTGAGACTGGCATGTGCATAGCGTGTTCCGAGCCAGTGTGTAGCCAGTGCCTAGCCAGTGTCTAGCCAGTGCCTAGCCAGTGTCTAGCCAGTGCCTAGCCTGTGCCTAGCCATTGTCTAGCCTGTGCCCAGCCAGTGTCTAGCCTGAGTCTAGCCTGTGCCTAGCCTATGCCTAGCCTGTGCCTAGCCTATGCCTAGCCTGTGCCTAGCCTGTGCCTAGCCTGTGTCTAGCCTGTGTCTAGCCTGTGTCTATCATGTGTCTAGCCTGTGTCTAGCCTGTGTCTAGCCTGTGTCTAGCCTGTGTCTAGCCTGTGTCTACCCTGTGTCTAGCCTGTGTCTAGCCTGTGTCTAGCCTGTGTCTACCCTGTGTCTAGCCTATGTCTAGCCTGTGTCTAGCCTGTGCCAAGCCAGTGTCTAGCCTGTGCCTAGCCAGTGTCTAGCTTGTGTTTAGCCTGTGCCTTGCCTGTGATTGGCATGTGCCAAGCCAGTGTCTAGCCTGTGCCTAGCCAGTGTCTAGCCTATGTATAGCCTGTGCCTTGCCTGTGATTGGCATGTGCATAGCCTGTGCCTAGCCAGTGTCTAGCCTGTGTATAGCCTGTGCCTTGCCTGTGACTGGCATGTGCATAGCCTGTGCCTAGCCAGTGTCTAGCCTGTGTCAAGCCTGTGCCTTGCCTGAGACTGGCATGTGCATAGCGTGTTCCGAGCCAGTGTCTAGCCAGTGCCTAGCCTGTGCCTAGCCAGTGTCTAGCCTGTGCCTAGTCAGTGTCTAGCCTGTACCTAGCCAGTTTCTAGCCTGTGTCTAGCCTGTGCTTAGCCAGTGTCTAGTCTGTGCCAAGCCAGTGTCTAGCCTGTGCCTAGCCAGTGTCTAGCCTGTGTATAGCCTGTGCCTTGCCTGTGACTTGCATGTGCACAGCCTGTGCCTAGCCAGTGTCTAGCCTGTGTCAAGCCTGTGCCTTGCCTGAGACTGGCATGTGCATAGCGTGTTCCGAGCCAGTGTCTAGCCTGTGCCTAGCCTGTGCCTAGCTTGTGGCTAGCCTGTGCCCAACCTGTGCCTAGCCTGTGTCTAGCCTGTGTCTAGCCTGTGCCTTCTCTGTGTTTAGCCTGTGTCTAGCCTGTGTCTAGCCTGTGTCTAGCGTGTTCCGAGCCAGTGTCTAGCCAGTGCCTAGCCTGTGCCTAGCCAGTGTCTAGCCTTTGTCTAGCCTGTGCCTAGCCTGTGTTAAGCCTGTGTCTAGCCTGTGTCTAGCCTGTGTATAGCATGTGTCTAGCCTGTGTCTAGCCTGTGTCTAGCCTGTGTCTAGCTTGTGTCTAGCCTGTGTCTAGCCTGTGTCTAGCTTGTGTCTAGCCTGTTTCTAGCCTGTGTCTAGCCTGTGTCTAGCCTGTGTCTAGCCTGTGTCTAGCCTGTGTCTAGCCTGAGTCTAGCCTGTGCCTAGCCAGTGTCTAGCCTGTGCCTAGCCAGTGTCTAGCCTGTGCCTAGCCTGTGTCTAGCCTGTACCTAGCCAGTTTCTAGCCTGTGTCTAGCCTGTGCTTAGCCAGTGTCTAGTCGGTGCCAAGCCAGTGTCTAGCCTGTGCCTAGCCAGTGTCTAGCCTGTGTATAGCCTGTGCCTTGCCTGAGACTGGCATGTACATAGCCTGTGCATAGCCATTGTCTAGCCTGTGTCTAGCCTGTGTCTAGCCTGTGTCTAGCCTTTGTCTAGCCTGTGTCTAGCGTGTTCCGAGCCAGTGTCTAGCCAGTGCCTAGCCTGTGCCTAGCCAGTGTCTAGCCTTTGTCTAGCCATTGTCTGGCCAGTGCCCAGCCAGTGTCTAGCCTGAGTCTAGCCTGTGCCCAGCCAGTGACTAGCCTGAGTCTAGCCTGTGCCTAGCCTATGCCTAGCCTGTGCCTTGCCTGTGCCTAGCCTGTGTCTAGCCTGTGTCTAGCCTGTGTCTAGCCTGTGTCTAGCCTGTGTCTAGCCTGTGTCTAGCCTGTGTCTAGCCTGTGTCTAGCCTGTGTCTAGCCTGTGTCTAGCCTCTGTCTAGCCTGTGTCTAGCCTGTGTCTAGCCTGTGCCAAGCCAGTGTCTAGCCTGTGCCTAGCCAGTGTCTAGCCTGTGTATAGCCTGTGCCTTGCCTGTGACTGGCATGTGCATAGCCTGTGCCTAGCCAGTGTCTAGCCTGTGTCAAGCCTGTGCCTTGCCTGAGATTGGCATGTGCATAGCGTATTCCGAGCCAGTGTCTAGCCAGTGCCTAGCCTGTGCCTAGCCAGTGTCTAGCCTGTACCTAGCCAGTGACTAGCCTGCACCTAGCCAGTTTCTAGCCTGTGTCTAGCCTGTGCTTAGCCAGTGTCTAGCCTGTGCCTAGCCATTGTCTAGCCTGTGTATAGCCTGTGCCTTGCCTGTGACTGGCATGTGCATAGCCTGTGCCTAGCCAGTGTCTAGCCTGTGTCAAGCCTGTGCCTTGCCTGAGACTGGCATGTGTATAGCGTGTTCCGCGCCAGTGTCTAGCCTGTGCCTAGCCTGTGCCTAGCTTGTGGCTAGCCTGTGCCCAACCTGTGCCTAGCCTGTGTCTAGCCTGTGTCTAGCCTGTGTCTAGCCTGTGTCTAGCCTGTGTCTAGCCTGTGTCTAGCCTGTGTCTAGCCTGTGTCTAGCCTGTGTCTAGCCTGTGTCTAACCTGTGTCTAGCCTGTGTCTAGCCTGTGTTTAGCCTGTGTCTAGCCTGTGTCTAGCCTATGTCTAGCCTGTGTCTAGCCTATACCTAGCCAGTGTCTAGCCTGTGCCTAGCCAGTGTCTAGCCTGTGCCTAGCCAGTGTCTAGCCTGTACCTAGCCAGTTTCTAGCCTGTGTCTAGACTGTGCTTAGCCAGTGTCTAGACTGTGCTTAGCCAGTGTCTAGTCTGTGCCAAGCCAGTGTCTAGCCTGTGCCTAGCCAGTGTCTAGCCTGTGTATAGCCTGTGCCTTGCCTGAGACTGGCATGTGCATAGCCTGTGCCTAGCCAGTGTCTAGCCTGTGTCAAGCCTGTGCCTTGCCTGAGACTGGCATGTGCATAGCGTGTTCCGAGCCAGTGTCTAGCCAGTGCCTAGCCTGTGCCTAGCCAGTGTCTAGCCTTTGTCTAGCCATTGTCTAGCCTGTGCCCAGCCAGTGTCTAGCCTGAGTCTAGCCTGTGCCTAGCCTCTGCCTAGCCTGTGCCTAGCCTGTGCCTAGCCTGTGTCTAGCCTGTGTCTAGCCTGTGTCTAGCCTGTGTCTTGCCTGTGTCTAGCCTGTGTCTAGCCTGTGTCTAGCCTGTGTCTAGCATGTGTCTAGCCTGTGTCTAGCCTGTGTCTAGCCTGTGTCTAGCCTGTGTCTAGCATGTGTCTAGCCTGTGTCTAGCCTGTGTCTAGCCTGTGTCTAGCCTGTGTCTAGCCTGTGTCTAGCCTGTGTCTAGCCTGTGTCTAGCCTGTGTCTAGCCTGTGTCTAGCCTGTGTCTACCCTGTGTCTACCCTGTGTCTAGCCTGTGTCTAGCCTGTGTCTAGCCTGTGTCTACCCTGTGTCTAGCCTGTGTCTAGCCTGTGTCTACCCTGTGTCTAGCCTGTGCCAAGCCAGTGCCTATCCTGTGCCTAGCCAGTGTCTAGCCTGTGTTTAGCCTGTGCCTTGCCTGTGATTGGCATGTGCATAGCCTGTGCCTAGCCAGTGTCTAGGCTGTGTATAGCCTGTGCCTTGCCTGTGACTGGCATGTGCATAGCCTGTGCCTAGCCAGTGTCTAGCCTGTGTCAAGCCTGTGCCTTGCCTGAGACTGGCATGTGCATAGCGTGTTCCGAGACAGTGTCTAGCCAGTGCCTAGCCTGTGCCTAGCCAGTGCCTAGCCTGTGTCTAGCCTGTGTCTAGCCTGTGTCTAGCCTGTGTCTAGCCTGTGTCTAGCCTGTGTCTAGCCTGTGTCTAGCCTGTGTCTAGCCTGTGTCTAGCCTGTGTCTACCCTGTGTCTAGCCTGTGTCTAGCCTGTGTCTAGCCTGTGTCTACCCTGTGTCTAGCCTGTGTCTAGCCTGTGTCTACCCTGTGTCTAGCCTGTGCCAAGCCAGTGTCTAGCCTGTGCCTAGCCAGTGTCTAGCCTGTGTATAGCCTGTGCCTTGCCTGTGACTTGCATGTGCACAGCCTGTGCCTAGCCAGTGTCTAGCCTGTGTCTAGCCTGTGCCTTCTCTGTGTTTAGCCTGTGTCTAGCCTGTGTCTAGCCTGTGTCTAGCCTGTGTCTAGCGTGTTCCGAGCCAGTGTCTAGCCAGTGCCTAGCCTGTGCCTAGCCAGTGTCTAGCCTTTGTCTAGCCTGTGCCTAGCCTGTGTTAAGCCTGTGTCTAGCCTGTGTCTAGCCTGTGTATAGCATGTGTCTAACCTGTGTCTAGCCTGTGTCTAGCCTGTGTCTAGCTTGTGTCTAGCCTGTGTCTAGCCTGTGTCTAGCTTGTGTCTAGCCTGTTTCTAGCCTGTGTCTAGCCTGTGTCTAGCCTGTGTCTAGCCTGTGTCTAGCCTGTGTCTAGCCTGAGTCTAGCCTGTGTCTAGCCTGTGTCTAGCATGTGTCTAGCCTGTGTCTAGCCTGTGCCTAGCCTGTGTCTAGCCTGTACCTAGCCAGTTTCTAGCCTGTGTCTAGCCTGTGCTTAGCCAGTGTCTAGTCGGTGCCAAGCCAGTGTCTAGCCTGTGCCTAGCCAGTGTCTAGCCTGTGTATAGCCTGTGCCTTGCCTGAGACTGGCATGTACATAGCCTGTGCATAGCCAGTGTCTAGCCTGTGTCTAGCCTGTGTCTAGCCTTTGTCTAGCCTGTGTCTAGCGTGTTCCGAGCCAGTGTCTAGCCAGTGCCTAGCCTGTGCCTAGCCAGTGTCTAGCCTTTGTCTAGCCATTGTCTGGCCAGTGCCCAGCCAGTGTCTAGCCTGAGTCTAGCCTGTGCCCAGCCAGTGACTAGCCTGAGTCTAGCCTGTGCCTAGCCAGTGCCTAGCCTGTGCCTTGCCTGTGCCTAGCCTGTGTCTAGCCTGTGTCTAGCCTGTGTCTAGCCTGTGTCTAGCCTGTGTCTAGCCTGTGTCTAGCCTGTGTCTAGCCTGTGTCTAGCCTTTGTCTAGCCTGTGTCTAGCCTGTGTCTAGCCTGTGCCAAGCCAGTGTCTAGCCTGTGCCTAGCCAGTGTCTAGCCAGTGTCTAGCCTGTGTATAGCCTGTGCCTTGCCTGTGACTGGCATGTGCATAGCCTGTGCCTAGCCAGTGTCTAGCCTGTGTATAGCCTGTGCCTTGCCTGTGACTGGCATGTGCATAGCCTGTGCCTAGCCAGTGTCTAGCCTGTGTCAAGCCTGTGCCTTGCCTGAGATTGGCATGTGCATAGCGTATTCCGAGCCAGTGTCTAGCCAGTGCCTAGCCTGTGCCTAGCCAGTGTCTAGCCTGTACCTAGCCAGTGTCTAGCCTGCACCTAGCCAGTTTCTAGCCTGTGTCTAGCCTGTGCTTAGCCAGTGTCTAGCCAGTGCCTAGCCATTGTCTAGCCTGTGTATAGCCTGTGCCTTGCCTGTGACTGGCATGTGCATAGCCTGTGCCTAGCCAGTGTCTAGCCTGTGTCAAGCCTGTGCCTTGCCTGAGACTGGCATGTGTATAGCGTGTTCCGCGCCAGTGTCTAGCCTGTGCCTAGCCTGTGCCTAGCTTGTGGCTAGCCTGTGCCCAACCTGTGCCTAGCCTGTGTCTAGCCTGTGTCTAGCCTGTGTCTAGCCTGTGTCTAGCCTGTGTCTAGCCTGTGTCTAGCCTGTGTCTAGCCTGTGTCTAGCCTGTGTCTAACCTGTGTCTAGCCTGTGTGTAGCCTGTGTTTAGCCTGTGTCTAGCCTGTGTCTAGCCTATGTCTAGCCTGTGTCTAGCCTATACCTAGCCAGTGTCTAGCCTGTGCCTAGCCAGTGTCTAGCCTGTGCCTAGCCAGTGTCTAGCCTGTACCTAGCCAGTTTCTAGCCTGTGTCTAGACTGTGCTTAGCCAGTGTCTAGACTGTGCTTAGCCAGTGTCTAGTCTGTGCCAAGCCAGTGTCTAGCCTGTGCCTAGCCAGTGTCTAGCCTGTGTATAGCCTGTGCCTTGCCTGAGACTGGCATGTGCATAGCCTGTGCCTAGCCAGTGTCTAGCCTGTGTCAAGCCTGTGCCTTGCCTGAGACTGGCATGTGCATAGCGTGTTCCGAGCCAGTGTCTAGCCAGTGCCTAGCCTGTGCCTAGCCAGTGTCTAGCCTTTGTCTAGCCATTGTCTAGCCTGTGCCCAGCCAGTGTCTAGCCTGAGTCTAGCCTGTGCCTAGCCTATGCCTAGCCTGTGCCTAGCCTGTGCCTAGCCTGTGTCTAGCCTGTGTCTAGCCTGTGTCTAGCCTGTGTCTTGCCTGTGTCTAGCCTGTGTCTAGCCTGTGTCTAGCCTGTGTCTAGCATGTGTCTAGCCTGTGTCTAGCCTGTGTCTAGCCTGTGTCTAGCCTGTGTCTAGCATGTGTCTAGCCTGTGTCTAGCCTGTGTCTAGCCTGTGTCTAACCTGTGTCTAGCCTGTGTCTAGCCTGTGTCTAGCCTGTGTCTAGCCTGTGTCTAGCCTGTGTCTAGCCTGTGTCTACCCTGTGTCTAGCCTGTGTCTAGCCTGTGTCTAGCCTGTGTCTACCCTGTGTCTAGCCTGTGTCTAGCCTGTGTCTACCCTGTGTCTAGCCTGTGCCAAGCCAGTGTCTAGCCTGTGCCTAGCCAGTGTCTAGCCTGTAAATAGCCTGTGCCTTGCCTGTGATTGGCATGTGCATAGCCTGTGCCTAGCCAGTGTCTAGGCTGTGTATAGCCTGTGCCTTGCCTGTGACTGGCATGTGCATAGCCTGTGCCTAGCCAGTGTCTAGCCTGTGTCAAGCCTGTGCCTTGCCTGAGACTGGCATGTGCATAGCGTGTTCCGAGACAGTGTCTAGCCAGTGCCTAGCCTGTGCCTAGCCAGTGCCTAGCCTGTGTCTAGCCTGTGTCTAGCCTGTGTCTAGCCTGTGTCTAGCCTGTGTCTAGCCTGTGTCTAGCCTGTGTCTAGCCTGTGTCCAGCCTGTGTCTAGCCTGTGTCTAGCCTGTGTCTAGCCTGTGTCTAGCCTGTGTCTAGCCTGTGTCTAGCCTGTGTCTAGCCTGTGTCTAGCCTGTGTCTAGCCAGTGCCTAGCCTGTGCCTATCCAGTGTCTAGCCTTTGTCTAGCCTTTGCCTAGCCAGTTTAAAGCCTCTGTCTAGCCTGTGTGTAGCCTGTGCCTAGCCTGTGCCTAGCCTGTGTCTAGCCAGTGCCTAGCCTGTGCCTAGCCAGTGCCTAGCCAGTGTCTAGCCTGTATATAGCCTGTGCCTTGCCTGGACTGGCATGTGCATAGCCTGTGCCTAGCCAGTGTCTAGCCTGTGTCAAGGCTGTGCCTTGCCTGAGACTGGCATGTGCATAGCGTGTTCCGAGCCCGTGTCTAGCCTGTGCCTAGCCTGTGCCTAGCCAGTGTCTAGCCTGTGTCAAGGCTGTGCCTTGCCTGAGACTGGCATGTGCCTAGCCTGTGCCTAGCCTGTGCCTAGCCTGTGTCTAGCCTGTGTCTAGCCTGTGTCTAGCCTGTGTCTTGCCTGTGTCTAGCCTGTGTCTAGCCTGTGTCTAGCCTGTGTTTAGCATGTGTCTAGCCTGTGTCTAGCCTGTGTCTAGCCTGTGTCTAGCATGTGTCTAGCCTGTGTCTAGCCTGTGTCTAGCATGTGTCTAGCCTGTGTCTAGCCTGTGTCTAGCCTGTGTCTAGCCTGTGTCTAGCATGTGTCTAGCCTGTGTCTAGCCTGTGTCTAGCCTGTGTCTAACCTGTGTCTAGCCTGTGTCTAGCCTGTGTCTAGCCTGTGTCTAGCCTGTGTCTAGCCTGTGTCTAGCCTGTGTCTACCCTGTGTCTAGCCTGTGTCTAGCCTGTGTCTAGCCTGTGTCTACCCTGTGTCTAGCCTGTGTCTAGCCTGTGTCTACCCTGTGTCTAGCCTGTGCCAAGCCAGTGTCTAGCCTGTGCCTAGCCAGTGTCTAGCCTGTAAATAGCCTGTGCCTTGCCTGTGATTGGCATGTGCATAGCCTGTGCCTAGCCAGTGTCTAGGCTGTGTATAGCCTGTGCCTTGCCTGTGACTGGCATGTGCATAGCCTGTGCCTAGCCAGTGTCTAGCCTGTGTCAAGCCTGTGCCTTGCCTGAGACTGGCATGTGCATAGCGTGTTCCGAGACAGTGTCTAGCCAGTGCCTAGCCTGTGCCTAGCCAGTGCCTAGCCTGTGTCTAGCCTGTGTCTAGCCTGTGTCTAGCCTGTGTCTAGCCTGTGTCTAGCCTGTGTCTAGCCTGTGTCCAGCCTGTGTCTAGCCTGTGTCTAGCCTGTGTCTAGCCTGTGTCTAGCCTGTGTCTAGCCTGTGTCTAGCCTGTGTCTAGCCTGTGTCTAGCCTGTGTCTAGCCAGTGCCTAGCCTGTGCCTATCCAGTGTCTAGCCTTTGTCTAGCCTTTGCCTAGCCAGTTAAGAGCCTCTGTCTAGCCTGTGTGTAGCCTGTGCCTAGCCTGTGCCTAGCCTGTGTCTAGCCAGTGCCTAGCCTGTGCCTAGCCAGTGCCTAGCCAGTGTCTAGCCTGTATATAGCCTGTGCCTTGCCTGGACTGGCATGTGCATAGCCTGTGCCTAGCCAGTGTCTAGCCTGTGTCAAGGCTGTGCCTTGCCTGAGACTGGCATGTGCATAGCGTGTTCCGAGCCCGTGTCTAGCCTGTGCCTAGCCTGTGCCTAGCCAGTGTCTAGCCTGTGTCAAGGCTGTGCCTTGCCTGAGACTGGCATGTGCCTAGCCTGTGCCTAGCCTGTGCCTAGCCTGTGTCTAGCCTGTGTCTAGCCTGTGTCTAGCCTGTGTCTTGCCTGTGTCTAGCCTGTGTCTAGCCTGTGTCTAGCCTGTGTTTAGCATGTGTCTAGCCTGTGTCTAGCCTGTGTCTAGCCTGTGTCTAGCCTGTGTCTAGCATGTGTCTAGCCTGTGTCTAGCCTGTGTCTAGCCTGTGTCTAACCTGTGTCTAGCCTGTGTCTAGCCTGTGTCTAGCCTGTGTCTAGCCTGTGTCTACCCTGTGTCTAGCCTGTGTCTAGCCTGTGTCTAGCCTGTGTCTACCCTGTGTCTAGCCTGTGTCTAGCCTGTGTCTAGCCTGTGTCTAGCCTGTGTCTAGCCTGTGTCTAGCCTGTGTCTAGCCTGTGTCTAGCCTGTGTCTAGCCTGTGTCTAGCCTGTGCATAGCGTGTGCCTAGCCAGTGTCTAGGCTGTGTCAAGCCTTTGCCTTGCCTGAGACTGGCATGTGCATAGCGTGTTCCGAGACAGTGTCTAGCCAGTGCCTAGCCTGTGCCTAGCCAGTGCCTAGCCTGTGTCTAGCCTGTGTCTAGCCTGTGTCTAGCCTGTGTCTAGCCTGTGTCTAGCCTGTGTCTAGCCTGTGTCTAGCCTGTGTCTAGCCTGTGTCTAGCCTGTGTCTAGCCTGTGCATAGCGTGTGCCTAGCCAGTGTCTAGGCTGTGTCAAGCCTGTGCCTTGCCTGTGACTGGCATGTGCATAGCCTGTGCCTAGCCAGTGTCTAGCCTGTGTAGAGCCTTTGCCTTGCCTGAGACTGGCATGTGCATAGCGTGTTCCGAGACAGTGTCTAGCCAGTGCCTAGCCTGTGCCTAGCCAGTGCCTAGCCTGTGTCTAGCCTGTGTCTAGCCTGTGTCTAGCCTGTGTCTAGCCTGTGTCTAGCCTGTGTCTAGCCTGTGTCCAGCCTGTGTCTAGCCTGTGTCTAGACTGTGTCTAGCCTGTGTCTAGCCTGTGTCTAGCCTGTGTCTAGCCTGTGTCTAGCCTGTGTCTAGCCTGTGTCTAGCCTGTGTCTAGCCAGTGCCTAGCCTGTGCCTATCCAGTGTCTAGCCTTTGTCTAGCCTTTGCCTAGCCAGTTTAAAGCCTCTGTCTAGCCTGTGTGTAGCCTGTGCCTAGCCTATGCCTAGCCTGTGTCTAGCCAGTGCCTAGCCTGTGCCTAGCCAGTGCCTAGCCAGTGTCTAGCCTGTATATAGCCTGTGCCTTGCCTGGACTGGCATGTGCATAGCCTGTGCCTAGCCAGTGTCTAGCCTGTGTCAAGGCTGTGCCTTGCCTGAGACTGGCATGTGCATAGCGTGTTCCGAGCCCGTGTCTAGCCTGTGCCTAGCCTGTGCCTAGCCAGTGTCTAGCCTGTGTCAAGGCTGTGCCTTGCCTGAGACTGGCATGTGTCTAGCCTGTGTCTAGCCTGTGTCTAGCATGTGTCTAGCCTGTGTCTAGCCTGTTTCTAGCCTGTGTCTAGCCTGTGTCTAGCCTGTGTCTAGCCTGAGTCTAACCTGTGTCTAGCCTGTGTCTAGCGTGTTTCTAGCCTGTGTCTAGCCTGTGTCTAGCCTCTGTCTAGCCTGTGTCTAACCTGTGTCTAGCCTCTGTCTAGCCTGTGTCTAACCTGTGTCTAGCCTGTGTCTAGCCTGTGTCTAGCCTGTGTCTAGCCTGTGTCTAGCCTGTGTGTAGCCTGTGTCTAGCCTGTGTCCAGCCTGTGTCTAGCCTGTGTCTAGCCTGTGTCTAGCCTGTGTCTGGCCTGTGTCTAGCCTGTGTCTAGCCTGTGTCTAGCCTGTGTCTAACCTGTGTCTATCCTGTGTCTAGCCTGCGTCTAGCCTGTGTCTAGCCTGTGTCTAGCCTGTGTCTAGCCTGTGTCTAGCCTGTGGCTAGCCTGTGTTTAGCCTGTGTCTAGCCTGTGTCTAGCCTGTGTCTAGCCTGTGCCAAGCCAGTGTCTAGCCTGTGCCTAGCCAGTGTCTAGCCTGTGTATAGCCTGTGCCTTGCCTGTGACTGGCATGTGCATAGCCTGTGCCTAGCCAGTGTCTAGCCTGTGTATAGCCTGTGCCTTGCCTGTGACTGGCATGTGCATAGCCTGTGCCTAGCCAGTGTCTAGCCTGTGTCAAGCCTGTGCCTTGCCTGAGACTGGCCAGTAACTAGCCTGTGCCTAGCCAGTGTCTAGCCTGTACCTAGCCAGTTTCTAGCCTGTGCTTAGCCTGTGCCTTGCCTGTGACTGGCATGTGCATAGCCTGTGCCTAGCCAGTGTCTAGCCTGTGTCAAGCCTGTGCCTTGCCTGAGACTGGCCAGTAACTAGCCTGTGCCTAGCCAGTGTCTAGCCTGTACCTAGCCAGTTTCTAGCCTGTGTCTAGCCTGTGCTTAGCCAGTGTCTAGTCTGTGCTAAGCCAGTGTCTAGCCTGTGCCCAGCCAGTGTCTAGCCTGTGTATAGCCTGTGCCTTGCCTGTGATTGGCATGTGCATAGCCTGTGCCTAGCCAGTGTCTAGCCTGTGTATAGCCTGTGCCTTGCCTGTGACTGGCATGTGCATAGCCTTTGCCTAGCCAGTGTCTAGCCTGTGCCTAGCCAGTGTCTAGCCTGTGTATAGCCTGTGCCTTGCCTGAGACTGGCATGTTCATAGCCTGTGCCTAGCCAGTGTCTAGCCTGTTTCAAGCCTGTGCCTTGCCTGAGACTGGCATGTGCATAGCGTGTTCCGAGCCAGTGTCTAGCCTGTGTATAGCCTTTGCCTTGCCTGTGACTGGCATGTGCATAGCCTGTGCCTAGCCAGTGTCTAGCCTGTGTCAAGCCTGTGCCTTGCCTGAGATTGGCATGTGCATAGCGTGTTCCGAGCCAGTGTCTAGCCAGTGCCTAGCCTGTGCCTAGCCAGTAACTAGCCTGTGCCTAGCCAGTAACTAGCCTGTGCCTAGCCAGTAACTAGCCTGTGCCTAGCCAGTGTCTAGCCTGTACCTAGCCAGTTTCTAGCCTGTGTCTAGCCTGTGCTTAGCCAGTGTCTAGTCTGTGCCAAGCCAGTGTCTAGCCTGTGCCTAGCCAGTGTCTAGCCTGTGTATAGCCTGTGCCTTGCCTGTGACTGGCATGTGCATAGCCTGTGCCTAGCCAGTGTCTAGCCTGTGTATAGCCTGTGCCTTGCCTGTGACTGGCATGTGCATAGCCTGTGCCTAGCCAGTGTCTAGCCTGTGCCTAGCCAGTGTCTAGCCTGTGTATAGCCTGTGCCTTGCCTGAGACTGGCATGTTCATAGCCCGTGCCTAGCCAGTGTCTAGCCTGTTTCAAGCCTGTGCCTTGCCTGAGACTGGCATGTGCATAGCGTGTTCCGAGCAAGTGTCTAGCCAGTGCCTAGCCTGTGCCTAGCCTATACCTAGCCAGTGTCTAGCCTATACCTAGCCAGTGTCTAGCCTGTGCCTAGCCAGTGTCTAGCCTGTGCCTAGCCAGTGTCTAGCCTTTACCTAGCCAGTTTCTAGCCTGTGTCTAGACTGTGCTTAGCCAGTGTCTATTCTAAGCCAAGCCAGTGTCTAGCCTGTGCCTAGCCAGTGTCTAGCCTGTGTAAAGCCTGTGCCTTGCCTGAGACTGGCATGTGCATAGCCTGTGCCTAGCCATTGTCTAGCCTGTGTCAAGCCTGTGCCTTGCCTGAGACTGGCATGTGCATAGCGTGTTCCGAGCCAGTGTCTAGCCAGTGCCTAGCCAGTGTCTAGCCAGTGCCTAGCCAGTGTCTAGCCAGTGCCTAGCCAGTGTCTAGCCAGTGCCTAGCCAGTGTCTAGCCAGTGCCTAGCCTGTGCCTAGCCATTGTCTAGCCTGTGCCCAACCAGTGTCTAGCCTGAGTCTAGCCTGTGCCTAGCCTATGCCTAGCCTGTGCCTAGCCTATGCCTAGCCTGTGCCTAGCCTGTGCCTAGCCTGTGTCTAGCCTGTGTCTAGCCTGTGTCTATCATGTGTCTAGCCTGTGTCTAGCCTGTGTCTAGCCTGTGTCTAGCCTGTGTCTAGCCTGTGTCTACCCTGTGTCTAGCCTGTGTCTAGCCTGTGTCTAGCCTGTGTCTACCCTGTGTCTAGCCTATGTCTAGCCTGTGTCTAGCCTGTGCCAAGCCAGGTTCTAGCCTGTGCCTAGCCAGTGTCTAGCTTGTGTTTAGCCTGTGCCTTGCCTGTGATTGGCATGTGCCAAGCCAGTGTCTAGCCTGTGCCTAGCCAGTGTCTAGCCTGTGTATAGCCTGTGCCTTGCCTGTGATTTGCATGTGCATAGCCTGTGCCTAGCCAGTGTCTAGCCTGTGTATAGCCTGTGCCTTGCCTGTGACTGGCATGTGCATAGCCTGTGCCTAGCCAGTGTCTAGCCTGTGTCAAGCCTGTGCCTTGCCTGAGACTGGCATGTGCATAGCGTGTTCCGAGCCAGTGTCTAGCCAGTGCCTAGCCTGTGCCTAGCCAGTGTCTAGCCTGTGCCTAGTCAGTGTCTAGCCTGTACCTAGCCAGTTTCTAGCCTGTGTCTAGCCTGTGCTTAGCCAGTGTCTAGTCTGTGCCAAGCCAGTGTCTAGCCTGTGCCTAGCCAGTGTCTAGCCTGTGTATAGCCTGTGCCTTGCCTGTGACTTGCATGTGCACAGCCTGTGCCTAGCCAGTGTCTAGCCTGTGTCAAGCCTGTGCCTTGCCTGAGACTGGCATGTGCATAGCGTGTTCCGAGCCAGTGTCTAGCCTGTGCCTAGCCTGTGCCTAGCTTGTGGCTAGCCTGTGCCCAACCTGTGCCTAGCCTGTGTCTAGCCTGTGTCTAGCCTGTGCCTTCTCTGTGTTTAGCCTGTGTCTAGCCTGTGTCTAGCCTGTGTCTAGCCTGTGTCTAGCCTGTGTCTAGCCTGTGTCTAGCCTGTGTCTAGCCTGTGTCTAGCCTGTGTCTAGCCAGTGCCTAGCCTGTGCCTAGCCAGTGTCTAGCCTTTGTCTAGCCTGTGCCTAGCCTGTGTTAAGCCTGTGTCTAGCCTGTGTATAGCATGTGTCTAGCCTGTGTCTAGCCTGTGTCTAGCCTGTGTCTAGCTTGTGTCTAGCCTGTGTCTAGCCTGTGTCTAGCTTGTGTCTAGCCTGTTTCTAGCCTGTGTCTAGCCTGTGTCTAGCCTGTGTCTAGCCTGTGTCTAGCCTGTGTCTAGCCTGAGTCTAGCCTATGCCTAGCCAGTGTCTAGCCTGTGCCTAGCCAGTGTCTAGCCTGTGCCTAGCCTGTGTCTAGCCTGTACCTAGCCAGTTTCTAGCCTGTGTCTAGCCTGTGCTTAGCCAGTGTCTAGTCGGTGCCAAGCCAGTGTCTAGCCTGTGCCTAGCCAGTGTCTAGCCTGTGTATAGCCTGTGCCTTGCCTGAGACTGGGATGTGCATAGTCTGTGCATAGCCAGTGTCTAGCCTGTGTCTAGCCTGTGTCTAGCCTTTGTCTAGCCTGTGTCTAGCGTGTTCCGAGCCAGTGTCTAGCCAGTGCCTAGCCTGTGCCTAGCCAGTGTCTAGCCTTTGTCTAGCCATTGTCTGGCCAGTGCCCAGCCAGTGTCTAGCCTGAGTCTAGCCTGTGCCCAGCCAGTGACTAGCCTGAGTCTAGCCTGTGCCTAGCCTATGCCTAGCCTGTGCCTTGCCTGTGCCTAGCCTGTGTCTAGCCTGTGTCTAGCCTGTGTCTAGCCTGTGTCTAGCCTGTGTCTAGCCTGTGTCTAGCCTGTGTCTAGCCTGTGTCTAGCCTGTGTCTAGCCTGTGTCTAGCCTTTGTCTAGCCTGTGTCTAGCCTGTGTCTAGCCTGTGCCAAGCCAGTGTCTAGCCTGTGCCTAGCCAGTGTCTAGCCTGTGTATAGCCTGTGCCTTGCCTGTGACTGGCATGTGCATAGCCTGTGCCTAGCCAGTGTCTAGCCTGTGTATAGCCTGTGCCTTGCCTGTGACTGGCATGTGCATAGCCTGTGCCTAGCCAGTGTCTAGCCTGTGTCAAGCCTGTGCCTTGCCTGAGATTGGCATGTGCATACCGTATTCCGAGCCAGTGTCTAGCCAGTGCCTAGCCTGTGCCTAGCCAGTGTCTAGCCTGTACCTAGCCAGTGTCTAGCCTGTACCTAGCCAGTGTCTAGCCTGCACCTAGCCAGTTTCTAGCCTGTGTCTAGCCTGTGCTTAGCCAGTGTCTAGTCTGTGCCAAGCCAGTGTCTAGCCTGTGCCTAGCCATTGTCTAGCCTGTGTATAGCCTGTGCCTTGCCTGTGACTGGCATGTGCATAGCCTGTGCCTAGCCAGTGTCTAGCCTGTGTCAAGCCTGTGCCTTGCCTGAGACTGGCATGTGTATAGCGTGTTCCGCGCCAGTGTCTAGCCTGTGCCTAGCCTGTGCCTAGCTTGTGGCTAGCCTGTGCCCAACCTGTGCCCAGCCTGTGTCTAGCCTGTGTCTAGCCTGTGTCTAGCCTGTGTCTAGCCTGTGTCTAGCCTGTGTCTAGCCTGTGTCTAGCCTGTGTCTAGCCTGTGTCTAGCCTGTGTCTAGCCTGTGTCTAGCCTGTGTCTAGCCTGTGTCTAGCCAGTGCCTAGCCTGTGCCTAGCCAGTGTCTAGCCTTTGTCTAGCCTGTGCCTAGCCTGTGTTAAGCCTGTGTCTAGCCTGTGTCTAGCCTGTGTCTAGCATGTGTCTAGCCTGTGTCTAGCCTGTGTCTAGCCTGTGTCTAGCCTGTGTCTAGCCTGTGTCTAGCCTGTGTCTAGCCTGTGTCTAGCCTGTGTCTAGCCTGTGTCTAGCTTGTATCTAGCTTGTATCTAGCCTGTGTCTAGCCTGTGTCTAGCCTGTGTCTAGCCTGTGTCTAGCCTGTGTCTAGCCTGTGTCTAGCCTGTGTCTAGCCTGTGCCAAGCCAGTGTCTAGCCTGTGTATAGCCTGTGCCTTGCCTGTGACTGGCATGTGCATAGCCTGTGCATAGCCAGTGTCTAGCCTGTGTCTAGCCTGTGTCTAGCCTTTGTCTAGCCTGTGTCTAGCGTGTTCCGAGCCTGTGTCTAGCCAGTGCCTAGCCTGTGCCTAGCCAGTGTCTAGCCTTTGTCTAGCCATTGTCTGGCCAGTGCCCAGCCAGTGCCCAGCCAGTGTCTAGCCTGAGTCTAGCCTGTGCCCAGC
Organism: Zaprionus gabonicus; assembly: GCA_018903695.1. Classification (NCBI taxonomy): domain Eukaryota; kingdom Metazoa; phylum Arthropoda; class Insecta; order Diptera; family Drosophilidae; genus Zaprionus; species Zaprionus gabonicus. Next base: position 63,759 of record JAEIFO010001178.1, read on the forward strand.
CAGTGACTAGCCTGAGTCTAGCCTGTGCCTAGCCTATGCCTAGCCTGTGCCTTGCCTGTGCCTAGCCTGTGTCTAGCCTGTGCCTTGCCTGTGTTAAGCCTGTGTCTAGCCTGTGTCTAGCCTGTGTCTAGCATGTGTCTAGCCTGTGTCTAGCCTGTGTCTAGCCTTTGTCTAGCCAGTGTCTAGCCTGTGTCTAGCCTGTGCCAAGCCAGTGTCTAGCCTGTGCCTAGTTAGTGTCTAGCCTGTGTATAGCCTGTGCCTTGCCTGTGACTGGCATGTGCATAGCCTGTGCCTAGCCAGTGTCTAGCCTGTGTATAGCCTGTGCCTTGCCTGTGACTGGCATGTGCATAGCCTGTGCCTAGCCAGTGTCTAGCCTGTGTTAAGACTGTGCCTTGCTTGAGATTGGCATGTGCATAGCGTGTTCCGAGCCAGTGTCTAGCCAGTGCCTAGCCTGTGCCTAACCAGTGTCTAGCCTGTACCTAGCCAGTGTCTAGCCTGTACCTAGCCAGATTCTAGCCTGTGTCTAGCCTGTGCTTAGCCAGTGTCTAGTCTGTGCCAAGCCAGTGTCTAGCCTGTGCCTAGCCAGTGTCTAGCCTGTGTATAGCCTGTGCCTTGCCTGTGACTGGCATGAGCATAGCCTGTGCCTAGCCAGAGTCTAGCCTGTGTCAAGCCTGTGCCTTGCCTGAGACTGGCATGTGTATAGCGTGTTCCGCGCCAGTGTCTAGCCTGTGCCTAACCTGTGCCCAGCTTGTGGCTAGCCTGTGCCCAACCTGTGCCTAGCCTGTGTCTAGCCTGTGTCTAGCCTGTGTCTTCTCTGTGTCTAGCCTGTGTCTAGCCTGTGTCTAGCCTGTGTCTAGCCTGTGTCTAGCCTGTGTCTAGCCTGTGTCTAGCCTGTGTCTAGCCTGTGTCTAGCCAGTGCCTAGCCTGTGCCTAGCCAGTGTCTAGCCTTTGTCTAGCCTGTGCCTAGCCTGTGCCTAGCCTGTGTTAAGCCTGTGTCTAGCCTGTGTCTAGCCTGTGTCTAGCATGTGTCTAGCCTGTAACTAGCCTGTGTCTAGCCTGTGTTTAGCCTGTGTCTAGCCTGTGTCTAGCCTGTAACTAGCCTGTGTCTAGCCTGTGTTTAGCCTGTGTCTAGCCTGTGTCTAGCCTGTGTCTAGCCTGTGTCTAGCCTGTGTCTAGCCTGTTTCTAGCCTGTGTCTAGCCTGTGTCTAGCCAGTGTCTAGCCTGTGCCTAGCCAGTGTCTAGCCTGTGCCTAGCCTGTGTCTAGCCTGTACCTAGCCAGTTTCTAGCCTGTGTCTAGCCTGTGCTTAGCCAGTGTCTAGTCTGTGCCAAGCCAGTGTCTAGCCCGTGCCTAGCCAGTGTCTAGCCTGTGTATAGCCTGTGCCTTGCCTAAGACTGGCATGTGCATAGCCTGTGCCAAGCCAGTGTCTAGCCTGTGTCAAGCCTGTGCCTTGCCTGAGACTGGCATGTGCATAGCGTGTTCCGAGCCAGTGTCTAGCCAGTGCTTAGCCTGTGCCTATCCAGTGTCTAGCCTTTGTCTAGCCATTGTCTAGCCTGTGCCCAGCCAGTGTCTAGCCTGAGTCTAGCCTGTGCACAGCCAGTGACTAGCCTGAGTCTAGCCTGTGCCTAGCCTATGCCTAGCCTGTGCCTAGCCTATGCCTAGCCTGTGCCTAGCCTGTGCCTAGCTTGTGTCTAGCCTGTGTCTAGCCTGTGTCTAGCCTGTGTCTAGCCTGTTTCTAGCCTGTGTCTAGCCTGTGTCTAGCCTGTGTCTAGCCTGTGTCTAGCCTGTGTCTAGCCTGTGTCTAGCCTGTGTCTAGCCTGTGTCTAGCCTGTGTCTAGCCTGTGTCTAGCCTGTGTCTAGCGTGAGTCTAGCCTGTGTCTAGCCTGTGCCTAGCCTGTTTTTACCCTGTTTTTAGCCTGTGTCTAGCCTGTGTCTAGCCTCTGTCTAGCCTGTGTCTAACCTGTGGCTAGCCTGTGTCTAGCCTGTGTCTTGCCTGGATCTACCCTGTGTCTACCCTGTGTGTAGCCTGTGTCTAGTCTGTGTCTCCTGTGTATAGCTATAGTTTCTAGCCTGTGTCTAGCCTGTACTTAGCCAGTGTATAGTCTGTGCCAAGCCAGTGTCTAGCCTGTGCCTAGCCAGTGTCTAGCCTGTGTATAGCCTGTGCCTTGCCTGTGACTAGCATGTGCATAGCCTGTGCCTAGCCAGTGTCTAGCCTGTGTCAAGCCTGTGCCTTGCCTGTGACTGGCATGTACATAGCCTGTGCCTAGCCAGTGTCTAGCCTGTGTCAAGCCTGTGCCTTGCCTGAGACTGGCATGTGCATAGCTTGTTCCGAGCCAGTGTCTAGCCAGTGCGTAGCCTGTGCCTAGCCAGTGTCTAGCCTGTGCCTAGCCAGTCTCTAGCCTGTGCCTAGCCAGTGTCTAGCCTGTACCTAGCCAGTTTCTAGCCTGTGTCTAGCCTGTGCTTAGCCAGTGTCTAGTCTGTGCCAAGCCAGTGTCTAGCCTGTGCCTAGCCAGTGTCTAGCCTGTGTATAGCCTGTGCCTTGCCTGTGACTGGCATGTGCATACCCTGTCCCTAGCCAGTGTCTAGCCTGTGTCAAGCCAGTGTCTAGCCTGTGTATAGCCTGTGCCTTGCCTGAGACTGGCATGTGCATAGCGTGTTCCGAGCCAGTGTCTAGCCTGTGCCTAGCCTGTGCCTAGCTTGTGGCTAGCCTGTGCCCAACCTGTGCCTAGACTGTGTCTAGCCTGTGTCTAGCCTGTGTCTTCTCTGTGTCTAGCCTGTGTCTAGCCTGTGTCTAGCCTGTGTCTAGCCTGTGTCTAGCCTGTGTCTAGCCTGTGTCTAGCCTGTGTCTAGCCTGTGTCTAGCCTGTGTCTAGCCTGTGTGTAGCCTGTGTCTAGCCTGTGTCTAGCCAGTGCCTAGCCTGTGCCTAGCCAGTGTCTAGCCTTTGTCTAGCCTTTGTCTAGCCTGTGCCTAGCCTGTGTTAAACCTGTGTCTAGCCTGTGTCTAGCCTGTGTCTAGCATGTGTCTAGCCTGTAACTAGCCTGTGTCTAGCCTGTGTTTAGCCTGTGTCTAGCCTGTGTCTAGCCAGTGTCTAGCCTGTACCTAGCCAGTTTCTAGCCTGTGTCTAGCCTGTGCTTAGCCAGTGTCTAGTCTGTTCCAAGCCAGTGTCTAGCCTGTGCCTAGCCAGTGTCTAGCCTGTGTATAGCCTGTGCCTTGCCTGTGACTGGCATGTGCATAGCCTGTCCGTAGCCAGTGTCTAGCCTGTGTCAAGCCTGTGCCTTGCCTGAGACTGGCATGTGCATAGCGTGTTCCGAGCCAGTGTCTAGCCTGTGCCTAGCCTGTGCCTAGCTTGTGGCTAGCCTGTGCCTAGCCTGTGTCTAGCCTGTGTCTAGCCTGTGTCTAGCCTGTGTCTAGCCTGTATCTAGCCTGTGTCTAGCCTGTGTCTTCTCTGTGTCTAGCCTGTGTCTAGCCTGTGTCTAGCCTGTGTCTAGCCTGTGTCTAGCCTGTGTCTAGCCTGTGTCTAGCCTGTGTCTAGCCTGTGTCTAGCCTGTGTCTAGCCTGTGTCTAGCCAGTGCCTAGCCTGTGTCTAACCTTTGTCTAGCCTGTGCCTAGCCTGTGTTAAACCTGTGTCTAGCCTGTGTCTAGCCTGTGTCTAGCATGTGTCTAGCCTGTAACTAGCCTGTGTCTAGCCTGTGTTTAGCCTGTGTCTAGCCTGTGTCTAGACTGTGTCTAGCCTGTGTCTAGCTTGTGTCTAGCCTGTGTCTAGCCTGTGTCTAGCCTGTGTCTAGCCTGTTTCTAGCCTGTGTCTAGCCTGTGCTTAGCCAGTGTCTAGTCTGTGCCAAGCCAGTGTCTAGCCCGTGCCTAGCCATTGTCTTGCCTGTGTATAGCCTGTGCCTTGCCTGAGACTGGCATGTGCATAGCGTGTTCCGAGCCAGTGTCTAGCCTGTGTCTAGCCTGTGTCTAGCTTGTGTCTAGCCTGTGTCTAGCCTGTGTCTAGCCTGTGTCTAGCCTGTTTCTAGCCTGTGTCTAGCCTGTGTCTAGCCTGTGTCTAGCCTGTGTCTAGCCTGTGTCTAGCCTGAGTCTAGCCTGTGCCTAGCCAGTGTCTAGCCTGTGCCTAGCCAGTGTCTAGCCTGTGCCTAGCCTGTACCTAGCCAGTTTCTAGCCTGTGTCTAGCCTGTGCTTAGCCAGTGTCAAGTCTGTGCCAAGCCAGTGTCTAGCCCGTGCCTAGCCATTGTCTAGCCTGTGTATAGCCTGTGCCTTGCCTGAGACTGGCATGTGCATACCCTGTGCCAAGCCAGTGTCTAGCCTGTGTCAAGCCTGTGCCTTGCCTGAGACTGGCATGTGCATAGCGTGTTCCGAGCCAGTGTCTAGCCAGTGCCTAGCCTGTGCCTATCCAGTGTCTAGCCTTTGTCTAGCCATTGTCTAGCCTGTGCCCAGCCAGTGTCTAGCCTGAGTCTAGCCTGTGCACAGCCAGTGACTAGCCTGAGTCTAGCCTGTGCCTAGCCTATGCCTAGCCTGTGCCTAGCCTGTGCGTAGCTTGTGTCTAGCCTGTGTCTAGCCTGTGTCTAGCCTGTGTCTAGCCTGTGTCTAGCCTGTGTCTAGCCTGTGTCTAGCCTTTGTCTAGCCTGTGTCTAGCCTGTGTCTAGCCTGTGCCAAGCCAGTGTCTAGCCTGTGCCTAGCCAGTGTCTAGCCTGTGTATAGCCTGTGCCTTGCTTGTGACTGGCATGTGCATAGCCTGTGCCTAGCCAGTGTCTAGCCTGTGTATAGCCTGTGCCTTGCCTGTGACTGGCATGTGCATAGCCTGTGTCTAGCCAGTGTCTAGCCTGTGTCAAGCCTGTGCCTTGCCTGAGACTGGCATATGCATAGCGTGTTCCGAGCCAGTGTCTAGCCTGTGCCTAGCCAGTGCCTAGCCTGTGCCTAGCCAGTGTCTAGCCTGTGCCTAGCCAGTGTCTAGCCTGTGCCTAGCCAGTGTCTAGCCTGTACCTAGCCAGTTGCTAGCCTGTGTCTAGCCTGTGCTTAGCCAGTGTCTAGTCTGTGCCAAGCCAGTGTCTAGTCTGTGCCAAGCCAGTGTCTAGCCTGTGCCTAGCCAGTGTCTAGCCTGTGCCTAGCCAGTGTCTAGCCTGTGCCTAGCCAGTGTCTAGCCTGTGTATAGCCTGTGCCTTGCCTGTGACTGGCATGTGCATAGCCTGTGCCTAGCCAGTGTCTAGCCTGTGTCAAGCCTGTGCCTTGCCTGAGACTGGCATGTGCATAGCGTATTCCGCGCCAGTGTCTAGCCTGTGCGTAGCCTGTGCCTAGCTTGTGGCTAGCCTGTGCCCAACCTGTGCCTAGCCTGTGTCTAGCCTGTGTCTAGCCTGTGTCTAGCCTGTGTCTAGCCTGTGTCTAGCCTGTGTCTAGCCTGTGTCTAGCCTGTGTCTAGCCTGTGTCTAGCCTGTGTCTAGCCAGTGCCTAGCCAGTATCTAGCCTTTGTCTAGCCTGTGTCTAGCCTGTGTCTAGCCTGTGTCTAGCCTGTGTCTAGCCTGTGTCTAGCCTGTGTCTAGCCTGTGTCTAGCCTGTGTCTAGCCTGTGTCTAGCCTGTGTCTAGCTTGTGTCTAGCCTGTTTCTAGCCTGTGTCTAGCCTGTGTCTAGCCTGTTTCTAGCCTGTGTCTAGCCTGTGTCTAGCCTTTGTCTAAACTGTGTCTAGCCTGTGTCAAGCATGTTCCTAGCCTCTGCTTAGCCTGTGTCTAGCCTGTGTCTAGCCAGTGCCTAGCCTGTACCTAGCCAGTGCCTAGCCTTTACCTAGCCAGTGCCTAGCCTATACCTAGCCAGTGTCTAGCCTGTGCCTAGCCAGTGTCTAGCCTGTGCCTAGCCAGTGTCTAGCCTGTGCCTAGCCAGCGTCTAGCCTGTACTTAGCCAGTTTCTAGCCTGTGTCTAGCCTGTGCTTAGCCAGTGTCTAGTCTGTGCCAAGCCAGTGTCTAGCCTGTGCCTAGCCAGTGTCTAGCCTGTGTATAGCCTGTGCCTAGCCAGTGTCTAGCCTGCGTCAAGCCTGTGCCTTGCCTGAGACTGGCATGTGCATAGCGTGTTCCGAGCCAGTGTCTACCCAGTGCCTAGCCTGTGCCTAGCCAGTGTCTAGCCTGTGTCTAGCCTGTGTCTAGCCTGTGTCTAGCCTGTGTCTAGCCTGTGTCTAGCCTGTGTCCAGCCTGTGTCTACCCTGTGTCTAGCCTGTGTCTAGCCTGAGTCTAGCATGTGTCTAGCCTGTATCTAGCCAGTGTCTAGCCTGTGTCTAGCCTGTGTCTAGCCTGTGTCTAGCCTGTGTCTAGCCTGTGTCTAGCCAGTGCCTAGCCTGTGCCTAGCATTGTCTAGCCTTTGTCTAGCCTGTGCATAGCCAGAGTCTAGCCTGTGCCTAGCCAGTGTATAGCCTCTGTCTAGCCTGTGTCTAGCCTGTGTCTAGCCTGTGTCTAGCATGTGTCTAGCCTGTGTCTAGCCTGTGTCTAGCCTGTGTCTAGCCTGTGCCTTGCCTGAGACTGGCATGTGGATAGCGTGTGCCTAGCCAGTGTCTAGCCTGTACCTAGCCAGCTTCTAGCCTGTGTCTAGCCTGTGTCTAGCCTGTGTCTAGCCTGTGTCTAGCCTGTGTCTAGCATGTGTCTAGCCTGTGTCTAGCCTGTGTCTAGCCTGTGTCTAGCCTGTGTCCAGCCTGTGTCTACCCTGTGTCTAGCCTGTGTCTAGCCTGTGTCTAGCCTGTGTATAGCCTGTGTCTAGCCTGTATCTAGCCTGTGTCTAGCCTGTGTCTAGCCTGTGTCTAGCCTGTGTCTAGCCAGTGCCTAGCCTGTGCCTAGCCATTGTCTAGCCTTTGTCTAGCCTGTGCACAGCCAGAGTCTGGCCTGTGCCTAGCCAGTGTATAGCCTCTGTCTAGCCTGTGTCTAGCCTGTGTCTAGCCTGTGTCTAGCATGTGTCTAGCCTGTGTCTAGCCTGTGTCTAGCCTGTGTCTAGCCTGTGCCTTGCCTGAGACTGGCATGTGGATAGCGTGTGCCTAGCCAGTGTCTAGCCTGTACCTAGCCAGCTTCTAGCCTGTGTCTAGCCTGTGTCTAGCCTGTGTCTAGCCTGTGTCTAGCCTGTGTCTAGCCAGTGCCTAGCCTGTGCCTAGCCATTGTCTAGCCTTTGTCTAGCCTGTGCCTAGCCAGTGTATAGCCTCTGTCTAGCCTGTGTCTAGCCTGTGTCTAGCCTGTGTCTAGCCTGTGTCTAGCCTGTTTCTAGCCTGTGTCTAGCCTGTGTCTAGCCTTTGTCTAACCTGTGTCTAGCCTGTGTCAAGCATGTTCCTAGCCTCTGCTTAGCCTGTGTCTAGCCTGTGTCTAGCCAGTGCCTAGCCTGTACCTAGCCAGTGCCTAGCCTTTACCTAGCCAGAGCCTAGCCTATACCTAGCCAGTGTCTAGCCTGTGCCTAGCCAGTGTCTAGCCTGTGCCTAGCCAGTGTCTAGCCTGTGCCTAGCCAGCGTCTAGCCTGTACTTAGCCAGTTTCTAGCCTGTGTCTAGCCTGTGCTTAGCCAGTGTCTAGTCTGTGCCAAGCCAGTGTCTAGCCTGTGCCTAGCCAGTGTCTAGCCTGTGTATAGCCTGTGCCTAGCCAGTGTCTAGCCTGCGTCAAGCCTGTGCCTTGCCTGAGACTGGCATGTGCATAGCGTGTTCCGAGCCAGTGTCTACCCAGTGCCTAGCCTGTGCCTAGCCAGTGTCTAGCCTGTGTCTAGCCTGTGTCTAGCCTGTGTCTAGCCTGTGTCTAGCCTGTGTCTAGCCTGTGCCTAGCCAGTGTCTAGCCTGTGTATAGCCTGTGCCTTGCCTGTGACTGGCATGTGCATAGCCTGTGCCTAGCCAGTGTCTAGCCTGTGTCAAGCCTGTGCCTTGCCTGAGACTGGCATGTGCATAGCGTGTTCCGCGCCAGTGTCTAGCCTGTGCCTAGCTTGTGGCTAGCCTGTGCCCAACATGTGCCTAGCCAGTGTCTAGCCTGTGTCTACACTGTGTCTAGCCAGTGCCTAGCCTGTGCCTAGCCAGTATCTAGCCTTAATCTAGCCTGTGCCTAGCCTGTGTTAAGCCTGTGTTTAGCCTGTGTCTAGCCTGTGTCTAGCATGTGTCTAGCCTGTGTCAAGCTTGTGTCTAGCCTGTGTCTAGCCTGTGTCTAGCCTGTGTCTAGCCTGTGTCTAGCCTGTGTCTATACTGTGTCTAGTCTGTGTCTAGCCTGTGTCAAGCCTGTGTCTAGCCTGTGTCTAGCCTTTGTCCAGCCTGTGTCTAGCCTGTGTCTAGCCTGTGTCTAGCCTGTGTCTAGCCTGTGTCTATCCTGTGTCTATCCTGTGTCTAGCCTATGTCTAGCCTGTGTCTAGCCTGTCTCTAGCCTGTGTCTAGCCTTTGTCTAGCCTGTGTCAAGCATGTGCCTAGACTCTGCTTAGCCTGTGTCTAGCCTGTGTCTAGCCAGTGCCTAGCCTGTACCTAGCCAGTGCCTAGCCTATACCTAGCCAGTGCCTAGCCTATACCTAGCCAGTGTCTAGCCTGTGCCTAGCCAGTGTCTAGCCTGTGCCTAGCCAGTGTCTAGCCTGTGCCTAGCCAGTGTCTAGCCTGTGCCTAGCCAGTGTCTAGCCTGTACCTAGCCAGTTTCTAGCCTGTGTCTAGCCTGTGCTTAGCCAGTGTCTAGTCTGTGCCAAGCTAGTGTCTAGCCTGTGCCTAGCCAGTGTCTAGCCTGTGTATAGCCTGTGCCTTGCCTGAGACTGGCATGTGCATAGCCTGTGCTTAGCTAGTGTCTAGCCGGTGTCAAGCCTGTGCCTTGCCTGAGACTGGCATGTGCATAGCGTGTTCCGAGCTAGTGTCTACCCAGTGCCTAGCCTGTGCCTAGCCAGTGTCTAGCCTTTGTATAGCCATTGTCTAGCCTGTGCCCAGCCAGTGTATAGCCTGTGTCTAGCCTGTGTCTTGCCTGTGTCTAGCCTGTGCCTTGCCTGTATCTAGCCTGTGTCTAGCCTGTGTCTAGCCTGTGCCTAGCCTGTGTTTAGCCTGTGTCTAGCCAGTGTCTAGCCTGTGACTAGCATGTGTCTAGCCTGTGTCTAGCCTGTGTCTAGCCTGTGTCTAGCCTCTGTCTAGCCTGTGTCTAGCCTGTGTCTAGCAAGTGTCTAGCCTGTGTCTAGCCTGTGTCTAGCCTGTGTCTAGCCTGTGTCCAGCCTGTGTCTACCCTGTGCCTAGCCTCTGTCTAGACTCTGTCTAGCCTGCGTCTAGCCTGTATCTAGCCTGTTTCTAGCCTGTGTCTAGCCTGTGTCTAGCCAGTGCCTAGCCTGTGCCTAGCCATTGTCTAGCCTGTGCATAGCCAGTGTATAGCCTCTGTCTAGCCTGTGTCTAGCCTGTGTCTAGCCTGTGTCTAGCCTGTGTCTAGCCTGTGTCTAGCCTGTGCCTTGCCTGAGACTGGCATGTGGATAGCGTGTGCCTAGCTAGTGTCTAGCCAGTGCCTAGCCTGTGCCTAGCCTGTGCCTAGCCAGTGTCTAGCCTTTGTCTACCCAGTGCCTAGCCTGTGCCTAGCCAGTGTCTAGCCTTTGTCTAGCCAATGTCTAGCCTGTGCCCAGCCAGTGTCTAGCCTGAGTCTAGCCTGAGTCTAGCCTGTGCCCAGCCAGTGACTAGCCTGAGTCTAGCCTGTGCCTAGCCTGTGCCTAGCCTGTGCCTAGCCTGTGTCTAGCCTGTGTCTAGCCTGTGTCTAGCCTGTGTCTAGCCTGTGTCTAGCCTGTGTCTAGCCTGTGTCTAGCCTGTGTCTAGCCTGTGTCTAGCCTGTGTCTAGCCTGTGTCTAGCCTGTTTCTAGCCTGTGTCTATCCTGTGTCTAGCCTGTGTCTAGCCTGTGTCTAGCCTGTGTCTAGCCTGTGTCTAGCCTGTGTCTAGCCTGAGTCTAGCCTGTGTCTAGCCTGTGTCTAGCCTGTGTCTAGCCTGTTTCTAGCCTGTGTCTAGCCTGTGTCTAGCCTGTGTCTAACCTGTGTCTAGCCTGTGTCTAGCCTGTGTCTAGCCTGTGTCTTGCCTGTGTCTACCCTGTGTCTACCCTGTGTGTAGCCTGTGTCTAGCCTGTGTCTAGCCTCTGTCTAGCCTGTGTCTAGCCTGTGTCTAGCCTGTGTCTAGCCTGTGTCTCCTGTGTCTAGCCTGTGTCTAGCCTGTGTCTAGTCTGTATCTAGCCTGTGTCTAGCCTGTGTCTATACTGTGTCTAGTCTGTGTCTACCCTGTGTTAAGCCTGTGACTAGCCTGTGTCTAGCCTTTGTCAAGCCTGTGTCTAGCCTGTGTCAAGCATGTGCCTAGCCTCTGCCTAGCCTGTGTCTAGCCTATGTCTAGCCAGTGCCTAGCCTGTACCTAGCCAGTGCCTAGCCTGTACCTAGCCAGTGCCTAGCCTATACCTAGCCAGTGTCTATCCTGTGCCTAGCCAGTGTCTAGCCTGTGCCAAGCCAGTGTCTAGCCTGTGCCTAGCCAGTGTCTAGCCTGTACCTAGCCAGTTTCTAGCCTGTGTCTAGCCTGTGCTTAGCCAGTGTCTAGTCTGTGCCAAGCCAGTGTCTAGCCTGTGCCTAGCCAGTGTCTAGCCTGAGACTGGCATGTGCATAGCCTGTGCCTAGCCAGTGTCTAGCCTGTGTCAAGCCTGTGCCTTGCCTGAGACTGGCATGTGCATAGCGTGTTCCGAGCCAGTGTCTAGCCAGTGCCTAGCCTGTGCCTAGCCAGTGTCTAGCCTTTGTCTAGCCATTGTCTAGCCTGTGCCCAGCCAGTGTCTAGCCTGAGTCTAGCCTGTGCCCAGCCAGTGTCTAGCCTCTGCCTAGCCTATGCCTAGCCTGTGCCTAGCCTGTGCCTAGCCTGTGTCTAGCCTGTGTCTAGTCTGTGTCAAGCATGTGCCTAGCCTATACCTAGCCAGTGTCTAGCCTGTGCCTAGCCAGTGTCTAGCCTGTGCCTAGCCAGTGTCTAGCCTGTGCCTAGCCAGTGTCTAGCCTGTGCCTAGCCAGTGTCTAGCCTGTGCCTAGCCAGTGTCTAGCCTGTGCCTAGCCAGTGTCTAGCCTGTGTCTAGCCAGTTTCTAGCCTGTGTCTAGCCTGTGCTTAGCCAGTGTCTAGTCTGTGCCAACCCAGTGTATAGCCTGTGCCTAGCCAGTGTCTAGCCTGTGTATAGGCTGTGCCTTGCCTGAGACTGGCATGTGCATAGCCTGTGCCTAGCCAGTGTCTAGCCTGTGTCAAGCCTTTGCCTTGCCTGAGACTGGCATGTGCATAGCGTGTTCCGAGCCAGTGTCTGCCCAGTGCCTAGCCTGTGCCTAGCCAGTGTCTAGCCTTTGTCTAGTCATTGTCTAGCCTGTGCCCATCCAGTGTCTAGCCTGAGTCTAGCCTGTGCCCAGCCAGTGTCTAGCCTGAGTCTAGCCTGTGTCTAGCCTGAGTCTAGCCTGTGCCTAGCCTATGCCTAGCCTATGCCTAGCCTGTGCCTAGCCTGTGTCTAGCCTGTGTCTAGCCTGTGTCTAGCCTGTGTCTAGCCTGTGTCTTGCCTGTGTCTAGCCTGTGCCTAGCCTGTGTCTAGCCTGTGTCTAGCCTGTGTCTAGCCTGTGTCTAGCATGTGTCTAGCCTGTGTCTTGCCTGTGTCTAGCCTGTGTCTAGCCTGTGTCTAGCCTGTGTCTAGCCTGTGTCTAGCCTGTGTCTAGCCTGTGTCTAGCCTGTGTCTACCTTGTGTCTAGCCTGTGTCTAGCCTGTGTCTAGCCTATGCCTAGCCAGTGTCTAGCCTGTATCTAGCCTGTGTCTAGCCTGTGTATAGCCTGTGTCTAGCTTGTATCTAGCCTGTGTCTAGCCTGTGTCTAGCCTGTGTCTAGCCACTGCCTAGCCTATACCTAGCCAGTGTCTAGCCTGTGCCTAGCCAGTGTCTAGCCTGTGCCCAGCCAGTGTCTAGCCTGTGCCTAGCCAGTGTCTAGCCTGTACCTAGCCAGTTTCTAGCCTGTGTCTAGCCTGTGCTTAGCCAGTGTCTAGTCTGTGCCAAGCCAGTGTCTAGCCTGTGCCAAGCCAGTGTCTAGCCTGTGTATAGCCTGTGCCTTGCCTGAGACTGGCATGTGCATAGCCTGTGCCTAGCCAGTGTCAAGCCTGTGTCAAGCCTGTGCCTTGCCTGAGACTGGCATGTGCATAGCGTGTTCCGAGCCAGTGTCTAGCCAGTGCCTAGCCTGTGCCTAGCCAGTGTCTAGCCTTTGTCTAGCCATTGTCTAGCCTGTGCCCAGCCAGTGTCTAGCCTGAGTCTAGCCTGTGCCCAGCCAGTGTCTAGCCTCTGCCTAGCCTATGCCTAGCCTGTGCCTAGCCTGTGCCTAGCCTGTGTCTAGCCTGTGTCTAGCCTGTGTCTAGCCTGTGTCTAGCCTGTGTCTAGCCTGTGTCTAGCCTGTGTCTAGCCTGTGTCTAGCCTGTGTCTAGCCTGTGTTTAGCCTGTGTCTCCAGTGTCTAGCCTGTGTCTAGCCTGTGTCTAGCCTGTGTCTATCCTGTGTCTATCCTGTGTCTAGCCTATGTCTAGCCTGTGTCTAGCCTGTGTCTAGCCTGTGTCTAGCCTGTACCTAGCCAGTGCGTAGCCTGTACCTAGCCAGTGCGTAGCCTGTACCTAGTCAGTGCCTAGCCTATACCTAGCCAGTGTCTTGCCTGTGCCTAGCCAGTGTCTAGCCTGTGCCTAGCCAGTGTCTAGCCTGTGCCTAGCCAGTGTCTAGCCTGTGCCTAGCCAGTGTCTAGCCTGTACCTTTCCAGTTTCTAGCCTGTGTCTAGCCTGTGCTTAGCCAGTGTCTAGTCTGTGCCAAGCCAGTGTCTAGCCTGTGTCTAGCTTGTGTCTAGCCTGTGTCTAGCCTGTGTCTAGCCTGTGTCTATACTGTGTCTAGTCTGTCTCTAGCCTGTGTCAAGCCTGTGTCTAGCCTGTGTCTAGCCTTTGTCTAGCCTGTGTCTAGCCTGTGTCTAGCCTGTGTCTAGCCTGTGTCTAGCCTGTGTCTAGCATGTGTCTAGCCTGTGTCTAGCCTGTGTCTAGCCTGTGTCTAGCCTGTGTCTAGCTTGTGTCTAGCCTGTGTCTAGCTAGTGTCTAGCCAGTGTCTAGCCTGTGCCTAGCCTGTGTCTAGCCTGTGTCTAGCCTGTGTTTAGCCTTTGTTTCCTGTGTCTAGCCTGTGTCTAGCCTGTGTCTAGCCTGTGTCTAGCCTGTGTCTAGCCTGTGTCTAGCCTGTGTCAAGCCTGTGCCTTGCCTGAGACTGGCATGTGCATAGCGTGTTCCACGCCAGTGTCTAGCCTGTGCCTAGCCTGTGCCTAGCTTGTGGCTAGCCTGTGCCCAACCTGTGCCTAGCCTGTGTCTAGCCTGTGTCTAGCCTGTGTCTAGCCTGTGTCTCGCCTGTGTCTAGCCTGTGTCTAGCCTGTGTCTAGCCAGTGCCTAGCCTGTGCCTTGCCTGTGACTGGCATGTGCATAGCCTGTGCCTAGCCAGTGTCTAGCCTGTGTCAAGCCTGTGCCTTGCCTGAGACTGGCATGTGCATAGCGTGTTCCGCGCCAGTGTCTAGCCTGTGCCTAGCCTGTGCCTAGCTTGTGGCTAGCCTGTGCCCAACCTGTGCCTAGCCTGTGTCTAGCCTGTGTCTAGCCTATGTCTAGCCTATGTCTAGCCTGTGTCTAGCCTGTGTCTAGCCTGTGCCTAGCCTGTGCCTAGCCAGTATCTAGCCTTTGTCTAGCCTGTGCCTAGCCTGTGTTAACCCTGTGTCTAGCCTGTGTCTAGCCTGTGTCTAGCATGTGTCTAGCCTGTGTCTAGCCTGTGTCTAGCCTGTGTCTAGCCTGTGTCTAGCCTGTGTCTAGCCTGTGTCTAGCTTGTGTCTAGCCTGTGTCTAGCCTGTTTCTAGCCTGTGTCTAGCCTGTGTCTAGCCTGTGTCTAGCCTGTGTCTAGCCTGTGTCTAGCCTGTGTCTAGCCTGAGTCTAGCCTGTGTCTAGCCTGTGTCTAGCCTGTGTCTAGCTTGTGTCTAGCCTGTGTCTAGCCTGTGTCTAGACTGTGTCTAGCCTGTGTCTATACTGTGTCTAGTCTGTGTCTAGCCTGTGTCAAGCCTGTGTCTAGCCTGTGTCTAGCCTTTGTCTAGCCTGTGTCTAGCCTGTGTCAAGCATGTGCCTAGCCTCTGCCTAGCCTGTGTCTAGCTTATGTCCAGCCAGTGCCTAGCATATACCTAGCCAGTGCCTAGCCTATACCTAGCCAGTGTCTAGCCTGTGCCTAGCCAGTGTCTAGCCTGTGCCTAGCCAGTGTCTAGCCTGTGCCTAGCCAGTGTCTAGCCTGTGCCTAGCCAGTGTCTAGCCTGTACCTAGCCAGTGTCTAGCCTGTACCTAGCCAGTTTCTAGCCTGTGTTTAGCCTGTGCGTAGCCAGTGTCTAGTCTGTGCCAAGCCAGTGTCTAGCCTGTGTTTAGCCTGTGTTTAGCCTGTGCCTTGCCTGAGACTGGCATGTGTATAGCCTGTGCCTAGCCAGTGTCTAGCCTGTGTCAAGCCTGTGCCTTGCCTGAGACTGGCATGTGCATAGCGTGTTCCGAGCCAGTGTCTAGCCAGTGCCTAGCCTGTGCCTACCCAGTGTCTAGCCTTTATCTAGCCATTGTCTAGCCTGTGCCCAGCCAGTGTCTAGCCTGAGTCTAGCCTGTGCCCAGCCAGTGTCTAGCCTTAGTCTAGCCTGTGCCTAGGCTATGCCTAGCCTGTGCCTAGCCTGTGTCTATCCTGTGTCTAGCCTGTGTCTAGCCTGTGGCTAGCCTGTGTCTAGCCTGTGTCTAGCCTGTGTCTAGCCTGTGTCTAGCCTGTGTCTCCTGTGTCTAGCCTGTGTCTAGCCTGTGTCTAGCCTGTGTCTATCCTGTGTCTATCCTGTGTCTAGCCTATGTCTAGCCTGTGTCTAGCCTGTGTCTAGCCTATGTCTAGCCTTTGTCTAGCCTGTGTCTAGCCTGTGTAAAGCATGTGCCTAGCCTCTGCTTAGCCTGTGTCTAGCCATTGCCTAGCCTGTACCTAGCCAGTGCCTAGCCTATACCTAGCCAGTGTCTAGCCTGTGCCTAGCCAGTGTCTAGCCTGTGCCTAGCCAGTGTCTAGCCTGTGCCTAGCCAGTGTCTAGCCTGTGCCTAGCCAGTGTCTAGCCTGTGCCTAGCCAGTGTCTAGCCTGTGCCTAGCCAGTGTCTAGCCGGTACGTAGCCAGTTTCAAGCCTGTGTCTAGTCTGTGCCAAGCCAGTGTCTAGCCTGTGCCTAGCCAGTGTCTAGCCTGTGTATAGCCTGTGCCTTGCCTGAGACTGGCATGTGCATAGCCTGTGCCTAGCCAGTGTCTAGCCTGCGTCAAGCCTGTGCCTTGCCTGGGACTGGCATGTGCATAGCGTGTTGCGAGCCAGTGTCTACCCAGTGCCTAGCCTGTGCCTAGCCAGTGTCTAGCCTGACTCTAGCCTGTGCCTAGCCTATGCCTAGCCTGTGCCTAGCCTGTGCCTAGCCTGTGTCTAGCCTGTGTCTAGCCTGTGTCTAGCCTGTGTCTAGCCTGTGTCTTGCCTGTGTCTAGCCTGTGCCTTGCCTGTATCTAGCCTGTGTCTAGCCTGTGTCTAGCCTGTGCCTAGCCTGTGTCTAGCCTGTGTCTAGCCTGTGTCTAGCATGTGTCTAGCCTGTGTCTAGCCTGTGTCTAGCCTGTGTCTAGCCTGTGTCTAGCCTGTGTCTAGCCTGTGTCTAGCCTGTGTCTAGCCTGTGTCTAGCCTGTGTCTAGCCTGTGTCTAGCCTGTGTCTAGCCTGTACATAGCCAGAGTCTAGCCTGTGCCTAGCCAGTGTATAGCCTCTGTCTAGCCTGTGTCTAGCCTGTGTCTAGCCTGTGTCTAGCATGTGTCTAGCCTGTGTCTAGCCTGTGTCTAGCCTGTGTCTAGCCTGTGCCTTGCCTGAGACTGGCATGTGGATAGCGTGTGCCTAGCCAGTGTCTAGCCTGTACCTAGCCAGTTTCTAGCCTGTGTCTAGCCTGTGCCTTGCCTGAGACTGGCATGTGCATAGCCTGTGCCTAGCCAGTGTCTAGCCTGTGTCAAGCCTGTGCCTTGCCTGAGACTGGCATGTGCATAGCGTGTTCCGAGCCAGTGTCTAGCCAGTGCCTAGCCTGTGCCTAGCCAGTGTCTAGCCTTTGTCTAGCCATTGTCTAGCCTGTGCCCAGCCAGTGTCTAGCCTGAGTCTAGCCTGTGCCCAGCCAGTGTCTTGCCTCTGCCTAGCCTATGCCTAGCCTGTGCCTAGCCTGTGCCTAGCCTGTGTCTAGCCTGTGTCTAGCCTGTGTCTAGCCTGTGTCTAGCCTGTGTCTAGCCTGTGTCTAGCCTGTGTTTAGCCTGTGTCTCCAGTGTCTAGCCTGTGTCTAGCCTGTGTCTAGCCTGTGTCTAGCCTGTGTCTATCCTGTGTCTATCCTGTCTAGCCTATGTCTAGCCTGTGTCTAGCCTGTGTCTAGCCTGTGTCTAGCCTGTACCTAGCCAGTGCGTAGCCTGTACCTAGCCAGTGCCTAGCCTAAACCTAGCCAGTGTCTTGCCTGTGCCTAGCCAGTGTCTAGCCTGTGCCTAGCCAGTGTCTAGCCTGTGCCTAGCCAGTGTCTAGCCTGTACCTTTTCAGTTTCTAGCCTGTGTCTAGCCTGTGCTTAGCCAGTGTCTAGTCTGTGCCAAGCCAGTGTCTAGCCTGTGCCTAGCCAGTGTCTAGCCTGTGTATAGCCTGTGCCTAGCCAGTGTCTAGCCTGTGCCTAGCCAGAGTCTAGCCTGTACCTAGCCAGTTTCTAGCCTGTGTCTAGCCTGTGCTTAGCCAGTGTCTAGTCTGTGCCAAGCCAGTGTCTAGCCTGTGCCTAGCCAGTGTCTAGCCTGTGTATAGCCTGTGCCTTGCCTGAGACTGGCATGTGCATAGCCTGTGCCTAGCCAGTGTCTAGCCTGTGTCAAGCCTGTGCCTTGCCTGGGACTGGCATGTGCATAGCGTGTTCCGAGCCAGTGTCTACCCAGTGCCTAGCCTGTGCCTAGCCAGTGTCTAGCCTGAGTCTAGCCTGTGCCTAGCCTATGCCTAGCCTGTGCCTAGCCTGTGCCTAGCCTGTGTCTAGCCTGTGTCTAGCCTGTGTCTAGCCTGTGTCTAGCCTGTGTCTAGCCTGTGTCTAGCCTGTGTCTAGCATGTGTCTAGCCTGTGTCTAGCCTGTGTCTAGCCTGTGTCTAGCCTGTGTCTAGCCTGTGTCTAGCCTGTGTCTAGCCTGTGTCTAGCCTGTGTCTAGCCTGTGTCTAGCCTGTGCATAGCCAGAGTCTAGCCTGTGCCTAGCCAGTGTATAGCCTCTGTCTAGCCTGTGTCTAGCCTGTGTCTAGCCTGTGTCTAGCCTGTGTCTAGCATGTGTCTAGCCTGTGTCTAGCCTGTGTCTAGCCTGTGTCTAGCCTGTGCCTTGCCTGAGACTGGCATGTGGATAGCGTGTGCCTAGCCAGTGTCTAGCCTGTACCTAGCCAGCTTCTAGCCTGTGTCTAGCCTGTGGTTAGCCAGTGTCTAGTCTGTGCCAAGCCAGTGTCTAGCCTGTGCCAAGCCTGTGTCTAGCCTGTGCCTAGCCAGTGTCTAGCCTGTGTATAGCCTGTGCCTTGCCTGTGACTGGCATGTGCATAGCCTGTGCCTAGCCAGTGTCTAGCCTGTGTCAAGCCTGTGCCTTGCCTGTGACTGGCATGTGCATAGCGTGTTCCGCGCCAGTGTCTAGCCTGTGCCTAGCCTGTGCATAGCTTGTGGCTAGCCTGTGCCCAACCTGTGCCTAGCCTGTGTCTAGCCTGTGTCTAGCCTGTGTCTAGCCTGTGTCTAGCCTGTGTCAAGCCAGTGCCTAGCCAGTATCTAGCCTTTGTCTAGCCTGTGCCTTGCCTGTGTTAAGCCTGTGTCTAGCCTGTGTCTAGCCTGTGTCTAGCATGTGCCTAGCCTGTGTCTAGCCTGTGTCTAGCCTGTGTCTAGCCTTTGTCTAGCCTGTGTCTAGCTTGTGTCTAGCCTGTGTCTAGCCTGTTTCTAGCCTGTGTCTAGCCTGTGTCTAGCCTGTGTCTAGCCTGTGTCTAGCCTGTGTCTAGCCTGAGTCTAGCCTGTGTCTAGCCTGTGTCTAGCCTGTGTCTAGCTTGTGTCTAGCCTGTGTCTAGCCTGTGTCTAGCCTGTGTCTATACTGTGTCTAGTCTGTGTCTAGCCTGTGTCAAGCCTGTGTCTAGCCTGTGTCTAGCCTTTGTCTAGCCTGTGTCTAGCCTGTGTCTAGCCTGTGTCTAGCCTGTGTCTAGCCTGTGTCTAGCATGTGTCTTTCCTGTGTCTAGCCTGTGTCTAGCCTGTGTCTAGCCTGTGTCTAGCCTGTGTCTAGCCTGTGTCTAGCCTGTGTCTAGCTTGTGTCTAGCCTGTGTCTAGCCTGTGTCTAGCTAGTGTCTAGCCAGTGTCTAGCCTGTGCCTAGCCTGTGTCTAGCCTGTGTCTAGCCTGTGTTTAGCCTTTGTCTCCTGTGTCTAGCCTGTGTCTAGCCTGTGTCTATCCTTTGTCTAGCCTGTGTCTAGCTTGTGTCTAGCCTGTGTCTAGCCTGTTTCTAGCCTGTGTCTAGCCTGTGTCTAGCCTGTGTTTAGCCTGTGTCTAGCCTGTGTCTAGCCTGAGTCTAGCCTGTGTCTAGCCTGTGTCTAGCCTGTGTCTAGCCTGTATCAAGCCAGTGCCTAGCCTGTGCCTAGCCAGTATCTAGCCTTTGTCTAGCCTGTGCCTTGCCTGTGTTAAGCCTGTGTCTAGCCTGTGTCTAGCCTGTGTCTAGCATGTGCCTAGCCTGTGTCTAGCCTGTGTCTAGCCTGTGTCTAGCCTTTGTCTAGCCTGTGTCTAGCTTGTGTCTAGCCTGTGTCTAGCCTGTTTCTAGCCTGTGTCTAGCCTGTGTCTAGCCTGTGTCTAGTCTGTGTCTAGCCTGTGTCAAGCCTGTGTCTAGCCTGTGTCTAGCCTTTGTCTAGCCTGTGTCTAGCCTGTGTCAAGCATGTGCCTAGCCTCTGCCTAGCCTGTGTCTAGCCTATGTCTAGCCAGTGCCTAGCCTATACCTAGCCAGTGCCTAGCCTATACCTAGCCAGTGTCTAGCCTGTGCCTAGCCAGTGTCTAGCCTGTGCCAAGCCAGTGTCTAGCCTGTGCCTAGCCAGTGTCTAGCCTGTACCTAGCCAGTGTCTAGCCTGTACCTAGCCAGTGTCTAGCCTGTACCTAGCCAGTTTCTAGCCTGTGTCTAGCCTGTGCGTAGCCAGTGTCTAGTCTGTTCCAAGCCAGTGTCTAGCCTGTGCCTAGCCAGTGTCTAGCCTGTGTTTAGCCTGTGTTTAGCCTGTGCCTTGCCTGAGACTGGCATGTGTATAGCCTGTGCCTAGCCAGTGTCTAGCCTGTGTCAAGCCTGTGCCTTGCCTGAGACTGGCATGTGCATAGCGTGTTCCGAGCCAGTGTCTAGCCAGTGCCTAGCCTGTGCCTACCCAGTGTCTAGCCTTTGTCTAGCCATTGTCTAGCCTGTGCCCAGCCAGTGTCTAGCCTGAGTCTAGCCTGTGCCCAGCCAGTGTCTAGCCTGTATCTAGCCTGTGTCTAGCCTGTGTATAGCCTGTGTCTAGCCTGTATCTAGCCTGTGTCTAGCCTGTGTCTAGCCTGTGTCTAGCCACTGCCTAGCCTATACCTAGCCAGTGTCTAGCCTGTGCCTAGCCAGTGTCTAGCCTGTGCCCAGCCAGTGTCTAGCCTGTGCCTAGCCAGTGTCTAGCCTGTACCTAGCCAGTTTCTAGCCTGTGTCTAGCCTGTGCTTAGCCAGTGTCTAGTCTGTGCCAAGCCAGTGTCTAGCCTGTGCCAAGCCAGTGTCTAGCCTGTGTATAGCCTGTGCCTTGCCTGAGACTGGCATGTGCATAGCCTGTGCCTAGCCAGTGTCTAGCCTGTGTCAAGCCTGTGCCTTGCCTGAGACTGGCATGTGCATAGCGTGTTCCGAGCCAGTGTCTATCCAGTGCCTAGCCTGTGCCTAGCCAGTGTCTAGCCTTTGTCTAGCCATTGTCTAGCCTGTGCCCAGCCAGTGTCTAGCCTGAGTCTAGCCTGTTCCCAGCCAGTGTCTTGCCTCTGCCTAGCCTATGCCTAGCCTGTGCCTAGCCTGTGCCTAGCCTGTGTCTAGCCTGTGTCTAGCCTGTGTCTAGCCTGTGTCTAGCCTGTGTCTAGCCTGTGTCTAGCCTGTGTCTAGCCTGTGTTTAGCCTGTGTCTCCAGTGTCTAGCCTGTGTCTAGCCTGTGTCTAGCCTGTGTCTAGCCTGTGTCTATCCTGTGTCTATCCTGTCTAGCCTATGTCTAGCCTGTGTCTAGCCTGTGTCTAGCCTGTACCTAGCCAGTGCGTAGCCTGTACCTAGCCAGTGCCTAGCCTAAACCTAGCCAGTGTCTTGCCTGTGCCTAGCCAGTGTCTAGCCTGTGCCTAGCCAGTGTCTAGCCTGTGCCTAGCCAGTGTCTAGCCTGTACCTTTTCAGTTTCTAGCCTGTGTCTAGCCTGTGCTTAGCCAGTGTCTAGTCTGTGCCAAGCCAGTGTCTAGCCTGTGCCTAGCCAGTGTCTAGCCTGTGTATAGCCTGTGCCTAGCCAGTGTCTAGCCTGTGCCTAGCCAGTGTCTAGCCTGTACCTAGCCAGTTTCTAGCCTGTGTCTAGCCTGTGCTTAGCCAGTGTCTTGTCTGTGCCAAGCCAGTGTCTAGCCTGTGCCTAGCCAGTGTCTAGCCTGTGTATAGCCTGTGCCTTGCCTGAGACTGGCATGTGCATAGCCTGTGCCTAGCCAGTGTCTAGCCTGTGTCAAGCCTGTGCCTTGCCTGGGACTGGCATGTGCATAGCGTGTTCCGAGCCAGCGTCTACCCAGTGCCTAGCATGTGCCTAGCCAGTGTCTAGCCTGAGTCTAGCCTGTGTCTAGCCTGTGTCTAGCCTGTGTCTAGCATGTGTCTAGCCTGTGTCTAGCCTGTGTCTAGCCTGTGTCTAGCCTGTGTCTAGCCTGTGTCTAGCCTGTGTCTAGCCTGTGTCTAGCCTGTGTCTAGCCTGTGTCTAGCCTGTGTCTAGCCTGTGTCTAGCCTGTGTCTAGCCTGTGTCTAGCTTGTGCATAGCCAGAGTCTAGCCTGTGCCTAGCCAGTGTATAGCCTCTGTCTAGCCTGTGTCTAGCCTGTGTCTAGCCTGTGTCTAGCATGTGTCTAGCCTGTGTCTAGCCTGTGTCTAGCCTGTGTCTAGCCTGTGCCTTGCCTGAGACTGGCATGTGGATAGCGTGTGCCTAGCCAGTGTCTAGCCTGTACCTAGCCAGCTTCTAGCCTGTGTCTAGCCTGTGGTTAGCCAGTGTCTAGTCTGTGCCAAGCCAGTGTCTAGCCTGTGCCAAGCCTGTGTCTAGCCTGTGCCTAGCCAGTGTCTAGCCTGTGTATAGCCTGTGCCTTGCCTGTGACTGGCATGTGCATAGCCTGTGCCTAGCCAGTGTCTAGCCTGTGTCAAGCCTGTGCCTTGCCTGTGACTGGCATGTGCATAGCGTGTTCCGCGCCAGTGTCTAGCCTGTGCCTAGCCTGTGCATAGCTTGTGGCTAGCCTGTGCCCAACCTGTGCCTAGCCTGTGTCTAGCCTGTGTCTAGCCTGTGTCTAGCCTGTGTCTAGCCTGTGTCAAGCCAGTGCCTAGCCAGTAACTAGCCTTTGTCTAGCCTGTGCCTTGCCTGTGTTAAGCCTGTGTCTACCCTGTGTCTAGCCTGTGTCTAGCATGTGCCTAGCCTGTGTCTAGCCTGTGTCTAGCCTGTGTCTATACTGTGTCTAGTCTGTGTCTAGCCTGTGTCAAGCCTGTGTCTAGCCTGTGTCTAGCCTTTGTCTAGCCTGTGTCTAGCCTGTGTCTAGCCTGTGTCTAGCCTGTGTCTAGCCTGTGTCTAGCCTGTGTCTAGCCTGTGTCTAGCCTGTGTCTAGCCTGTGTCTAGCCTGTGTCTAGCCTGTGTCTAGCCTGTGTCTAGCTTGTGTCTAGCCTGTGTCTAGCCTGTGTCTAGCTAGTGTCTAGCCAGTGTCTAGCCTGTGCCTAGCCTGTGTCTAGCCTGTGTCTAGCCTGTGTTTAGCCTTTGTCTCCTGTGTCTAGCCTGTGTCTAGCCTGTGTCTATCCTTTGTCTAGCCTGTGTCTAGCTTGTGTCTAGCCTGTGTCTAGCCTGTTTCTAGCCTGTGTCTAGCCTGTGTCTAGCCTGTGTCTAGCCTGTTTCTAGTCTGTGTCTAGCCTGAGTCTAGCCTGTGTCTAGCCTGTGTCTAGCCTGTGTCTAGCCTGTGTCAAGCCAGTGCCTAGCCTGTGCCTAGCCAGTATCTAGCCTTTGTCTAGCCTGTGCCTTGCCTGTGTTAAGCCTGTGTCTAGCCTGTGTCTAGCCTGTGTCTAGCATGTGCCTAGCCTGTGTCTAGCCTGTGTCTAGCCTGTGTCTAGCCTTTGTCTAGCCTGTGTCTAGCTTGTGTCTAGCCTGTGTCTAGCCTGTTTCTAGCCTGTGTCTAGCCTGTGTCTAGCCTGTGTCTAGTCTGTGTCTAGCCTGTGTAGAGCCTGTGTCTAGCCTGTGTCTAGCCTTTGTCTAGCCTGTGTCTAGCCTGTGTCAAGCATGTGCCTAGCCTCTGCCTAGCCTGTGTCTAGCCTATGTCTAGCCAGTGCCTAGCCTATACCTAGCCAGTGCCTAGCCTATACCTAGCCAGTGTCTAGCCTGTGCCTAGCCAGTGTCTAGCCTGTGCCTAGCCAGTGTCTAGCCTGTGCCTAACCAGTGTCTAGCCTGTGCCTAGCCAGTGTCTAGCCTGTACCTAGCCAGTGTCTAGCCTGTACCTAGCCAGTTTCTAGCCTGTGTCTAGCCTGTGCGTAGCCAGTGTCTAGTCTGTGCCAAGCCAGTGTCTAGCCTGTGCCTAGCCAGTGTCTAGCCTGTGTTTAGCCTGTGTTTAGCCTGTGCCTTGCCTGAGACTGGCATGTGTATAGCCTGTGCCTAGCCAGTGTCTAGCCTGTGTCAAGCCTGTGCCTTGCCTGAGACTGGCATGTGCATAGCGCGTTCCGAGCCAGTGTCTAGCCAGTGCCTAGCCTGTGCCTACCCAGTGTCTAGCCTTTGTCTAGCCATTGTCTAGCCTGTGCCCAGCCAGTGTCTAGCCTGAGTCTAGCCTGTGCCCAGCCAGTGTCTAGCCTGTATCTAGCCTGTGTCTAGCCTGTGTATAGCCTGTGTCTAGCCTGTATCTAGCCTGTGTCTAGCCTGTGTCTAGCCTGTGTCTAGCCACTGCCTAGCCTATACCTAGCCAGTGTCTAGCCTGTGCCTAGCCAGTGTCTAGCCTGTGCCCAGCCAGTGTCTAGCCTGTGCCTAGCCAGTGTCTAGCCTGTACCTAGCCAGTTTCTAGCCTGTGTCTAGCCTGTGCTTAGCCAGTGTCTAGTCTGTGCCAAGCCAGTGTCTAGCCTGTGCCAAGCCAGTGTCTAGCCTGTGCCTTGCCTGAGACTGGCATGTGCATAGCCTGTGCCTAGCCAGTGTCTAGCCTGTGTCAAGCCTGTGCCTTGCCTGAGACTGGCATGTGCATAGCGTGTTCCGAGCCAGTGTCTAGCCAGTGCCTAGCCTGTGCCTAGCCAGTGTCTAGCCTTTGTCTAGCCATTGTCTAGCCTGTGCCCAGCCAGTGTCTAGCCTGAGTCTAGCCTGTGCCCAGCCAGTGTCTAGCCTCTGCCTAGCCTATGCCTAGCCTGTGCCTAGCCTGTGCCTAGCCTGTGTCTAGCCTGTGTCTAGCCTGTGTCTAGCCTGTGTCTAGCCTGTGTCTAGCCTGTGTCTAGCCTGTGTCTAGCCTGTGTCTAGCCTGTGTCTAGCCTGTGCCTAGCCTGTGTCTAGCCTGTGTTTAGCCTGTGTCTCCAGTGTCTAGCCTGTGTCTAGCCTGTGTCTAGCCTGTGTCTAGCCTGTGTCTATCCTGTTTCTATCCTGTGTCTAGCCTATGTCTAGCCTGTGTCTAGCCTGTGTCTAGCCTGTGTCTAGCCTGTACCTAGCCAGTGCGTAGCCTGTACCTAGCCAGTGCGTAGCCTGTACCTAGCCAGTGCCTAGCCTATACCTAGCCAGTGTCTTGCCTGTGCCTAGCCAGTGTCTAGCCTGTGCCTAGCCAGTGTCTAGCCTGTGCCTAGCCAGTGTCTAGCCTGTGCCTAGCCAGTGTCTAGCCTGTGCCTAGCCAGTGTCTAGCCTGTACCTTTCCAGTTTCTAGCCTGTGTCTAGCCTGTGCTTAGCCAGTGTCTAGTCTGTGCCAAGCCAGAGTCTAGCCTGTGCCTAGCCAGTGTCTAGCCTGTGTATAGCCTGTGCCTAGCCAGTGTCTAGCCTGTGCCTAGCCAGTGTCTAGCCTGTACCTAGCCAGTTTCTAGCCTGTGTCTAGCCTGTGCTTAGCCAGTGTCTAGTCTGTGCCAAGCCAGTGTCTAGCCTGTGCCTAGCCAGTGTCTAGCCTGTGTATAGCCTGTGCCTTGCCTGTGTCTAGCCTGTGCCTTGCCTGTATCTAGCCTGTGTCTAGCCTGTGTCTAGCCTGTGCCTAGCCTGTGTCTAGCCTGTGTCTAGCCTGTGTCTAGCCTGTGTCTAGCATGTGTCTAGCCTGTGTCTAGCCTGTGTCTAGCCTGTGTCTAGCCTGTGTCTAGCCTGTGTCTAGCCTGTGTCTAGCCTGTACATAGCCAGAGTCTAGCCTGTGCCTAGCCAGTGTATAGCCTCTGTCTAGCCTGTGTCTAGCCTGTGTCTAGCCTGTGTCTAGCATGTGTCTAGCCTGTGTCTATCCTGTGTCTAGCCTGTGTCTAGCCTGTGCCTTGCCTAGCCTATACCTAGCCAGTGTCTTGCCTGTGCCTAGCCAGTGTCTAGCCTGTGCCTAGCCAGTGTCTAGCCTGTGCCTAGCCAGTGTCTAGCCTGTGCCTAGCCAGTGTCTAGCCTGTGCCTAGCCAGTGTCTAGCCTGTACCTTTCCAGTTTCTAGCCTGTGTCTAGCCTGTGCTTAGCCAGTGTCTAGTCTGTGCCAAGCCAGAGTCTAGCCTGTGCCTAGCCAGTGTCTAGCCTGTGTATAGCCTGTGCCTAGCCAGTGTCTAGCCTGTGCCTAGCCAGTGTCTAGCCTGTACCTAGCCAGTTTCTAGCCTGTGTCTAGCCTGTGCTTAGCCAGTGTCTAGTCTGTGCCAAGCCAGTGCCTAGCCTGTGTCTAGCCTGTGTCTAGCCTGTGTCAAGCCTGTGTCTTGCCTGTGTCTAGCCTGTGCCTTGCCTGTATCTAGCCTGTGTCTAGCCTGTGTCTAGCCTGTGCCTAGCCTGTGTCTAGCCTGTGTCTAGCCTGTGTCTAGCCTGTGTCTAGCATGTGTCTAGCCTGTGTCTAGCCTGTGTCTAGCCTGTGTCTAGCCTGTGTCTAGCCTGTGTCTAGCCTGTGTCTAGCCTGTACATAGCCAGAGTCTAGCCTGTGCCTAGCCAGTGTATAGCCTCTGTCTAGCCTGTGTCTAGCCTGTGTCTAGCCTGTGTCTAGCATGTGTCTAGCCTGTGTCTATCCTGTGTCTAGCCTGTGTCTAGCCTGTGCCTTGCCTGAGACTGGCATGTGGATAGCGTGTGCCTAGCCAGTGTCTAGCCTGTACCTAGCCAGTTTCTAGCCTGTGTCTAGCCTGTGCTTAGCCAGTGTCTAGTCTGTGCCAAGCCAGTGTCTAGCCTGTGCCAAGCCAGTGTCTAGCCTGTGCCTAGCCAGTGTCTAGCCTGTGTATAGCCTGTGCCTTGCCTGAGACTGGCATGTGCATAGCCTGTGCCTAGCCAGTGTCTAGCCTGTGTCAAGCCTGTGCCTTGCCTGAGACTGGCATGTGTATAGCGTGTTCCGAGCCAGTGTCTAGCCAGTGCCTAGCCTGTGCCTAGCCAGTGTCTAGCCTTTGTCTAGCCATTGTCTAGCCTGTGCCCAGCCAGTGTCTAGCCTGAGTCTAGCCTGTGCCCAGCCAGTGTCTTGCCTCTGCCTAGCCTATGCCTAGCCTGTGCCTAGCCTGTGCCTAGCCTGTGTCTAGCCTGTGTCTAGCCTGTGTCTAGCCTGTGTCTAGCCTGTGTCTAGCCTGTGTCTAGCCTGTGTTTAGCCTGTGTCTCCAGTGTCTAGCCTGTGTCTAGCCTTTGTCTAGCCTGGTTCTATCCTGTGTCTATCCTGTGTCTAGCCTATGTCTAGCCTGTGTCTAGCCTGTGTCTAGCCTGTGTCTAGCCTGTACCTAGCCAGTGCGTAGCCTGTACCTAGCCAGTGCCTAGCCTAAACCTAGCCAGTGTCTTGCCTGTGCCTAGCCAGTGTCTAGCCTGTGCCTAGCCAGTGTCTAGCCTGTGCCTAGCCAGTGTCTAGCCTGTACCTTTCCAGTTTCTAGCCTGTGTCTAGCCTGTGCTTAGCCAGTGTCTAGTCTTTGCCAAGCCAGTGTCTAGCCTGTGCCTAGCCAGTGTCTAGCCTGTGTATAGCCTGTGCCTAGCCAGTGTCTAGCCTGTGCCTAGCCAGTGTCTAGCCTGTACCTAGCCAGTTTCTAGCCTGTGTCTAGCCTGTGCTTAGCCAGTGTCTAGTCTGTGCCAAGCCAGTGTCTAGCCTGTGCCTAGCCAGTGTCTAGCCTGTGTATAGCCTGTGCCTTGCCTGAGACTGGCATGTGCATAGCCTGTGCCTAGCCAGTGTCTAGCCTGTGTCAAGCCTGTGCCTTGCCTGGGACTGGCATGTGCATAGCGTGTTCCGAGCCAGTGTCTACCCAGTGCCTAGCCTGTGCCTAGCCAGTGTCTAGCCTGAGTCTAGCCTGTGCCTAGCCTATGCCTAGCCTGTGCCTAGCCTGTGCCTAGCCTGTGTCTAGCCTGTGTCTAGCCTGTGTCTAGCCTGTGTCTAGCCTGTGTCTAGCCTGTGTCTAGCCTGTGTCTAGCATGTGTCTAGCCTGTGTCTAGCCTGTGTCTAGCCTGTGTCTAGCCTGTGTCTAGCCTGTGTCTAGCCTGTGTCTAGCCTGTGTCTAGCCTGTGTCTAGCCTGTGTCTAGCCTGTGTCTAGCCTGTGCATAGCCGGAGTCTAGCCTGTGCCTAGCCAGTGTATAGCCTCTGTCTAGCCTGTGTCTAGCCTGTGTCTAGCCTGTATCTAGCATGTGTCTAGCCTGTGTCTAGCCTGTGTCTAGCCTGTGTCAAGCCTGTGCCTTGCCTGAGACTGGCATGTGGATAGCGTGTGCCTAGCCAGTGTCTAGCCTGTACCTAGCCAGCTTCTAGCCTGTGTCTAGCCTGTGGTGAGCCAGTGTCTAGTCTGTGCCAAGCCAGTGTCTAGCCTGTGCCAAGCCTGTGTCTAGCCTGTGCCTAGCATGTGTCTAGCCTGTGTATAGCCTGTGCCTTGCCTGTGACTGGCATGTGCATAGCCTGTGCCTAGCCAGTGTCTAGCCTGTGTCAAGCCTGTGCCTTGCCTGTGACTGGCATGTGCATAGCGTGTTCCGCGCCAGTGTCTAGCCTGTGCCTAGCCTGTGCATAGCTTGTGGCTAGCCTGTGCCCAACCTGTGCCTAGCCTGTGTCTAGCCTGTGTCTAGCCTGTGTCTAGCCTGTGTCAAGCCAGTGCCTAGCCTGTGCCTAGCCAGTATCTAGCCTTTGTCTAGCCTGTGCCTTGCCTGTGTTAAGCCTGTGTCTAGCCTGTGTCTAGCCTGTGTCTAGCATGTGCCTAGCCTGTGTCTAGCCTGTGTCTAGCCTGTGTCTAGCCTTTGTCTAGCCTGTGTCTAGCTTGTGTCTAGCCTGTGTCTAGCCTGTTTCTAGCCTGTGTCTAGCCTGTGTCTAGCCTGTGTCTAGCCTGTGTCTAGCCTGTGTCTAGCCTGTGTCTAGCCTGTGTCTAGCCTGTGTCTAGCCTGTGTCTAGCCTGTGTCTATACTGTGTCTAGTCTGTGTCTAGCCTGTGTCAAGCCTGTGTCTAGCCTGTGTCTAGCCTTTGTCTAGCCTGTGTCTAGCCTGTGTCTAGCCTGTGTCTAGCCTGTGTCTAGCCTGTGTCTAGCATGTGTCTAGCCTGTGTCTAGCCTGTGTCTAGCCTGTGTCTAGCCTGTGTCTAGCCTGTGTCTAGCCTGTGTCTAGCTTGTGTCTAGCCTGTGTCTAGCCTGTGTCTAGCTAGTGTCTAGCCAGTGTCTAGCCTGTGCCTAGTCTGTGTCTAGCCTGTGTCTAGCCTGTGTTTAGCCTTTGTCTCCTGTGTCTAGCCTGTGTCTAGCCTGTGTCTAGCCTGTGCCTAGCCTGTGTCAAGCCTGTGCCTTGCCTGAGACTGGCATGTGCATAGCGTGTTCCACGCCAGTGTCTAGCCTGTGCCTAGCCTGTGCCTAGCTTGTGGCTAGCCTGTGCCCAACCTGTGCCTAGCCTGTGTCTAGCCTGTGTCTAGCCTGTGTCTAGCCTGTGTCTCGCCTGTGTCTAGCCTGTGTCTAGCCTGTGTCTAGCCAGTGCCTAGCCTGTGCCTTGCCTGTGACTGGCATGTGCATAGCCTGTGCCTAGCCAGTGTCTAGCCTGTGTCAAGCCTGTGCCTTGCCTGAGACTGGCATGTGCATAGCGTGTTCCGCGCCAGTGTCTAGCCTGTGCCTAGCCTGTGCCTAGCTTGTGGCTAGCCTGTGCCCAACCTGTGCCTAGCCTGTGTCTAGCCTGTGTCTAGCCTATGTCTAGCCTGTGTCTAGCCTGTGTCTAGCCAGTGCCTAGCCTGTGCCTAGCCAGTATCTAGCCTTTGTCTAGCCTGTGCCTAGCCTGTGTTAACCCTGTGTCTAGCCTGTGTCTAGCCTGTGTCTAGCATGTGTCTAGCCTGTGTCTAGCCTGTGTCTAGCCTGTGTCTACCCTGTGTCTAGCCTGTGTCTAGCTTGTGTCTAGCCTGTGTCTAGCCTGTTTCTAGCCTGTGTCTAGCCTGAGTCTAGCCTGTGTCTAGCCTGTGTCTAGCCTGTGTCTAGCCTGTGTCTAGCTTGTGTCTAGCCTATGCCTAGCCTGTGTCAAGCCTGTGCCTTGCCTGAGACTGGCATGTGCATAGCGTGTTCCACGCCAGTGTCTAGCCTGTGCCTAGCCTGTGCCTAGCTTGTGGCTAGCCTGTGCCCAACCTGTGCCTAGCCTGTGTCTAGCCTGTGTCTAGCCTGTGTCTAGCCTGTGTCTCGCCTGTGTCTAGCCTGTGTCTAGCCTGTGTCTAGCCAGTGCCTAGCCTGTGCCTTGCCTGTGACTGGCATGTGCATAGCCTGTGCCTAGCCAGTGTCTAGCCTGTGTCAAGCCTGTGCCTTGCCTGAGACTGGCATGTGCATAGCGTGTTCCGCGCCAGTGTCTAGCCTGTGCCTAGCCTGTGCCTAGCTTGTGGCTAGCCTGTGCCCAACCTGTGCCTAGCCTGTGTCTAGCCTGTGTCTAGCCTATGTCTAGCCTGTGTCTAGCCTGTGTCTAGCCAGTGCCTAGCCTGTGCCTAGCCAGTATCTAGCCTTTGTCTAGCCTGTGCCTAGCCTGTGTTAACCCTGTGTCTAGCCTGTGTCTAGCCTGTGTCTAGCATGTGTCTAGCCTGTGTCTAGCCTGTGTCTAGCCTGTGTCTAGCCTGTGTCTAGCCTGTGTCTAGCTTGTGTCTAGCCTGTGTCTAGCCTGTTTCTAGCCTGTGTCTAGCCTGTGTCTAGCCTGTGTCTAGCCTGTGTCTAGCCTGTGTCTAGCCTGTGTCTAGCCTGTGTCTAGCCTGAGTCTAGCCTGTGTCTAGCCTGTGTCTAGCCTGTGTCTAGCTTGTGTCTAGCCTGTGTCTAGCCTGTGTCTAGCCTGTGTCTAGCCTGTGTCTAGCCTGTGTCTATACTGTGTCTAGTCTGTGTCTAGCCTGTGTCAAGCCTGTGTCTAGCCTGTGTCTAGCCTTTGTCTAGCCTGTGTCTAGCCTGTGTCAAGCATGTGCCTAGCCTCTGCCTAGCCTGTGTCTAGCCTATGTCTAGCCAGTGCCTAGCCTATACCTAGCCAGTGCCTAGCCTATACCTAGCCAGTGTCTAGCCTGTGCCTAGCCAGTGTCTAGCCTGTGCCTAGCCAGTGTCTAGCCTGTGCCTAGCCAGTGTCTAGCCTGTGCCTAGCCAGTGTCTAGCCTGTACCTAGCCAGTGTCTAGCCTGTACCTAGCCAGTTTCTAGCCTGTGTCTAGCCTGTGCGTAGCCAGTGTCTAGTCTGTGCCAAGCCAGTGTCTAGCCTGTGCCTAGCCAGTGTCTAGCCTGTGTTTAGCCTGTGTTTAGCCTGTGCCTTGCCTGAGACTGGCATGTGTATAGCCTGTGCCTAGCCAGTGTCTAGCCTGTGTCAAGCCTGTGCCTTGCCTGAGACTGGCATGTGCATAGCGTGTTCCGAGCCAGTGTCTAGCCAGTGCCTAGCCTGTGCCTACCCAGTGTCTAGCCTTTGTCTAGCCATTGTCCAGCCTGTGCCCAGCCAGTGTCTAGCCTGAGTCTAGCCTGTGCCCAGCCAGTGTCTAGCCTTAGTCTAGCCTGTGCCTAGGCTATGCCTAGCCTGTGCCTAGCCTGTGCCTAGCCTGTGTCTATCCTGTGTCTAGCCTGTGTCTAGCCTGTGGCTAGCCTGTGTCTAGCCTGTGTCTAGCCTGTGTCTAGCCTGTGTCTAGCCTGTGTCTCCTGTGTCTAGCCTGTGTCTAGCCTGTGTCTAGCCTGTGTCTATCCTGTGTCTATCCTGTGTCTAGCCTATGTCTAGCCTGTGTCTAGCCTGTGTCTAGCCTGTGTCTAGCCTGTGTAAAGCATGTGCCTAGCCTCTGCTTAGCCTGTGTCTAGCCATTGCCTAGCCTGTACCTAGCCAGTGCCTAGCCTATACCTAGCCAGTGTCTAGCCTGTGCCTAGCCAGTGTCTAGCCTGTGCCTAGCCAGTGTCTAGCCTGTGCCTAGCCAGTGTCTAGCCTGTGCCTAGCCAGTGTCTAGCCTGTGCCTAGCCAGTGTCTAGCCTGTGCCTAGCCAGTGTCTAGCCGGTACGTAGCCAGTTTCAAGCCTGTGTCTAGTCTGTGCCAAGCCAGTGTCTAGCCTGTGCCTAGCCAGTGTCTAGCCTGTGTATAGCCTGTGCCTTGCCTGAGACTGGCATGTGCATAGCCTGTGCCTAGCCAGTGTCTAGCCTGTGTCAAGCCTGTGCCTTGCCTGAGACTGGCATGTGCATAGCGTGTTCCGAGCCAGTGTCTACCCAGTGCCTAGCCTGTGCCTAGCCAGTGTCTAGCCTTTGTCTAGCCATTGTCTAGCCTGTGCCCAGCCAGTGTCTAGCCTGAGTCTAGCCTGTGCCTAGCCTATGCCTAGCCTGTGCCTAGCCTGTGCCTAGCCTGTGTCTAGCCTGTGTCTAGCCTGTGTCTAGCCTGTGTCTAGCCTGTGTCTAGCCTGTGCCTTGCCTGTATCTAGCCTGTGTCTAGCCTGTGTCTAGCCTGTGTCTAGCCTGTGCCTAGCCTGTATCTAGCCTGTGTCTAGCCTGTGTCTTGCATGTGTCTAGCCTGAGTCTAGCCTGTGTCTAGCCTGTGTCTAGCCTGTGTCTAGCCTGTGTCTAGCCTGTGTCCAGCCAGTGTCTACCCTGTGTCTAGCCTGTGTCTAGCCTGTGTCTAGGCTGTGTCTAGCCTGTATCTAGCCTGTGTCTAGCCTGTGTCTAGCCTGTGTCTAGCCTGTGTCTAGCCAGTGCCTAGCCTGTGCCTAGCCTCTGCCTAGCCTGTACCTAGCCTGTGCATAGCCAGAGTCTAGCCTGTGCCTAGCCAGTGTATAGCCTCTGTCTAGCCTGTGTCTAGCCTGTGTCTAGCCTGTGTCTAGCCTGTGTCTAGCCTGTGCCTTGCCTGAGACTGGCATGTGGATAGCGTGTGCCTAGCTAGTGTCTAGCCAGTGCCTAGCCTGTGCCTAGCCAGTGTCTAGCCTTTGTCTACCCAGTGCCTAGCCTGTGCCAAGCCAGTGTCTAGCCTGTGTCTAGCCTGTGTCTAGCTTGTGTCTAGCCTGTGTCTAGCCTGTGTCTAGCCTGTGTCTATACTGTGTCTAGTCTGTGTCTAGCCTGTGTCAAGCCTGTGTCTAGCCTGTGTCTAGCCTTTGTCTAGCCTGTGTCTAGCCTGTGTCTAGCCTGTGTCTAGCCTGTGTCTAGCCTGTGTCTAGCATGTGTCTAGCCTGTGTCTAGCCTGTGTCTAGCCTGTGTCTAGCCTGTGTCTAGCCTGTGTCTAGCCTGTGTCTAGCTTGTGTCTAGCCTGTGTCTAGCTAGTGTCTAGCCAGTGTCTAGCCTGTGCCTAGCCTGTGTCTAGCCTGTGTCTAGCCTGTGTTTAGCCTTTGTCTCCTGTGTCTAGCCTGTGTCTAGCCTGTGTCTAGCCTGTGTCTAGCCTGTGTCTAGCCTGTACCTAGCCTATGCCTAGCCTATGCCTAGCCTATGCCTAGCCTGTGTCAAGCCTGTGCCTTGCCTGAGACTGGCATGTGCATAGCGTGTTCCACGCCAGTGTCTAGCCTGTGCCTAGCCTGTGCCTAGCTTGTGGCTAGCCTGTGCCCAACCTGTGCCTAGCCTGTGTCTAGCCTGTGTCTAGCCTGTGTCTAGCCTGTGTCTCGCCTGTGTCTAGCCTGTGTCTAGCCTGTGTCTAGCCAGTGCCTAGCCTGTGCCTTGCCTGTGACTGGCATGTGCATTGCCTGTGCCGTGCCAGTGTCTAGCCTGTGTCAAGCCTGTGCCTTGCCTGAGACTGGCATGTGCATAGCGTGTTCCGCGCCAGTGTCTAGCCTGTGCCTAGCCTGTGCCTAGCTTGTGGCTAGCCTGTGCCCAACTTGTGCCTAGCCTGTGTCTAGCCTGTGTCTAGCCTATGTCTAGCCTGTGTCTAGCCTGTGTCTAGCCAGTGCCTAGCCTGTGCCTAGCCAGTATCGTGCCTTTGTCTAGCCTGTGCCTAGCCTGTGTTAACCCTGTGTCTAGCCTGTGTCTAGCCTGTGTCTAGCATGTGTCTAGCCTGTGTCTAGCCAGTGTCTAGCCTGTGTCTAGCCTGTGTCTAGCCTGTGTCTAGCTTGTGTCTAGCCTGTGTCTAGCCTGTTTCTAGCCTGTGTCTAGCCTGTGTCTAGCCTGTGTCTAGCCTGTGTCTAGCCTGTGTCTAGCCTGTGTCTAGCCTGAGTCTAGCCTGTGTCTAGCCTGTGTCTAGCCTGTGTCTAGCTTGTGTCTAGCCTGTGTCTAGCCTGTGTCTAGCCTGTGTCTAGCCTGTGTCTATACTGTGTCTAGTCTGTGTCTAGCCTGTGTCAAGCCTGTGTCTAGCCTGTGTCTAGCCTTTGTCTAGCCTGTGTCTAGCCTGTGTCAAGCATGTGCCTAGCCTCTGCCTAGCCTGTGTCTAGCCTATGTCTAGCCAGTGCCTAGCCTATACCTAGCCAGTGCCTAGCCTATACCTAGCCAGTGTCTAGCCTGTGCCTAGCCAGTGTCTAGCCTGTGCCTAGCCAGTGTCTAGCCTGTGCCTAGCCAGTGTCTAGCCTGTACCTAGCCAGTGTCTAGCCTGTACCTAGCCAGTTTCTAGCCTGTGTCTAGCCTGTGCGTAGCCAGTGTCTAGTCTGTGCCAAGCCAGTGTCTAGCCTGTGCCTAGCCAGTGTCTAGCCTGTGTTAAGCCTGTGCCTTGCCTGAGACTGGCATGTGTATAGCCTGTGCCTAGCCAGTGTCTAGCCTGTGTCAAGCCTGTGCCTTGCCTGAGACTGGCATGTGCATAGCGTGTTCCGAGCCAGTGTCTAGTTAGTGCCTAGCCTGTGCCTACCCAGTGTCTAGCCTTTGTCTAGCCATTGTCAAGCCTGTGCCCAGCCAGTGTCTAGCCTGTGTCTAGCCTGTGGCTAGCCTGTGTCTAGCCTGTGTCTAGCCTGTGTCTAGCCTGTGTCTAGCCTGTGTCTCCTGTGTCTAGCCTGTGTCTAGCCTGTGTCTAGCCTGTGTCTAGCCTGTGTCTATCCTGTGTCTATCCTGTGTCTAGCCTATGTCTAGCCTGTGTCTAGCCTGTGTCTAGCCTGTGTCTAGCCTTTGTCTAGCCTGTGTCTAGCCTGTGTAAAGCATGTGCCTAGCCTCTGCTTAGCCTGTGTCTAGCCATTGCCTAGCCTGTACCTAGCCAGTGCCTAGCCTATACCTAGCCAATGTCTAGCCTGTGCCTAGCCAGTGTCTAGCCTGTGCCTAGCCAGTGTCTAGCCTGTGCCTAGCCAGTGTCTAGCCTGTGCCTAGCCAGTGTCTAGCCTGTGCCTAGCCAGTGTCTAGCCGGTACGTAGCCAGTTTCAAGCCTGTGTCTAGTCTGTGCCAAGCCAGTGTCTAGCCTGTGCCTAGCCAGTGTCTAGCCTGTGTATAGCCTGTGCCTTGCCTGAGACTGGCATGTGCATAGCCTGTGCCTAGCCAGTGTCTAGCCTGTGTCAAGCCTGTGCCTTGCCTGAGACTGGCATGTGCATAGCGTGTTCCGAGCCAGTGTCTACCCAGTGCCTAGCCTGTGCCTAGCCAGTGTCTAGCCTTTGTCTAGCCATTGTCTAGCCTGTGCCCAGCCAGTGTCTAGCCTGAGTCTAGCCTGTGCCCAGCCAGTGTCTAGCCTGAGTCTAGCCTGTGCCTAGCCTATGCCTAGCCTGTGCCTAGCCTGTGCCTAGCCTGTGTCTAGCCTGTGTCTAGCCTGTGTCTAGCCTGTGTCTTGCCTGTGTC
The DNA here is from genome assembly GCA_018903695.1 of Zaprionus gabonicus. Taxonomy (NCBI): domain Eukaryota; kingdom Metazoa; phylum Arthropoda; class Insecta; order Diptera; family Drosophilidae; genus Zaprionus; species Zaprionus gabonicus. The sequence continues at coordinate 98,168 of JAEIFO010001178.1, forward strand.
TAGCCTGTGCCTTGCCTGTATCTAGCCTGTGTCTAGCCTGTGTCTAGCCTGTGCCTAGCCTGTATCTAGCCTGTGTCTAGCTTGTGTCTAGCCTGTGTCTTGCATGTGTCTAGCCTGAGTCTAGCCTGTGTCTAGCCTGTGTCTAGCCTGTGTCTAGCCTGTGTCTAGCCTGTGTCCAGCCAGTGTCTACCCTGTGTCTAGCCTGTGTCTAGCCTGTGTCTAGGCTGTGTCTAGCCTGTATCTAGCCTGTGTCTAGCCTGTGTCTAGCCTGTGTCTAGCCTGTGTCTAGCCAGTGCCTAGCCTGTGCCTAGCCTCTGCCTAGCCTGTACCTAGCCTGTGCATAGCCAGAGTCTAGCCTGTGCCTAGCCAGTGTATAGCCTCTGTCTAGCCTGTGTCTAGCCTGTGTCTAGCCTGTGTCTAGCCTGTGTCTAGCCTGTGTCTAGCCTGTGCCTTGCCTGAGACTGGCATGTGGATAGCGTGTGCCTAGCTAGTGTCTAGCCAGTGCCTAGCCTGTGCCTAGCCAGTGTCTAGCCTTTGTCTACCCAGTGCCTAGCCTGTGCCAAGCCAGTGTCTAGCCTTTGTCTAGCCTGTGTCTAGCCTGTGTCTAGCCTGTGTCTAGCCTGTGCCTAGCCTGTGTCTAGCCTGTGTCTAGCCTGTGCCTAGCCTGTGTCTAGCCTGTGTCTAGCCTGTGTCTAGCCTGTGCCCTGCCTGAGACTGGCATGTGCATAGCGTGTTCCAAGCCAGTGTCTACCCAGTGCCTAGCCTGTGCCCAGCCAGTGTCTAGCCTGAGTCTAGCCTGTGCCCAGCCAGTGACTAGCCTGAGTCTAGCCTGTGCCTAGCCTGTGTCTAGCCTGTGTCTAGCCTGTGTCTAGCCTGTTTCTAGCTTGTGTCTAGCCTGTGTCTAGCCTGTGTCTAGCCTGTGTCTAGCCTGTGTCTAGCCTGTGTCTAGCCTGTGTCTAGCCTTAGTCTAGCCTGTGTCTAGCCTGTGTCTAGCCCGTTTCTAGCCTGTGTCTAGCCTGTGTCTAGCCTCTGTCTAGCCTCTGTCTAACCTGTGTCTAGCCTGTGTCTAGCCTGTGTCTAGCCTGTGTCTTGCCTGTGTCTACCCTGTGTCTACCCTGTGTGTAGCCTGTGTCTAGCCTGTGTCTAGCCTGTGTCTAGCCTGTGTCTCCTGTGTCTAGCCTGTGTCTAGCCTGTGTCTAGCCTGTGTCTAGCCTGTGTCTATACTGTGTCTAGTCTGTGTCTAGCCTGTGTCAAGCCTGTGACTAGCCTGTGTCTTGCCTTTGTCAAGCCTGTGTCTAGCCTGTGTCAAGCATGTGCCTAGCCTCTGCCTAGCCTGTGTCTAGCCTATGTCTAGCCAGTGCCTAGCCTACACCTAGCCAGTGCCTAGCCTACACCTAGCCAGTGCCTAGCCTATACCTAGCCAGTGTCTAGCCTGTGCCTAGCCAGTGTCTAGCCTGTGCCCAGCCAGTGTCTAGCCTGCGCCTAGCCAGTGTCTAGCCTGTACCTAGCCAGTTTCTAGCCTGTGTCTAGCCTGTGCTTAGCCAGTGTCTAGTCTGTGCCAAGCCAGTGTCTAGCCTGTGCCTAGCCAGTGTCTAGCCTGTGTCAAGCCTGTGCCTTGCCTGAGACTGGCATGTGCATAGCCTGTGCCTAGCCAGTGTCTAGCCTGTGTCAAGCCTGTGCCTTGCCTGAGACTGGCATGTGCATAGCGTGTTCCGAGCCAGTGTCTAGCCAGTGCCTAGCCTGTGCCTAGCCAGTGTCTAGCCTTTGTCTAGCCATTGGCTAGCCTGTGCCCAGCCAGTGTCTAGCCTGAGTCTAGCCTGTGCCCAGCCAGTGTCTAGCCTCTGCCTAGCCTATGCCTAGCCTGTGCCTAGCCTGTGCCTAGCCTGTGCCTAGCCTGTGCCTAGCCTGTGTCTAGCCTGTGTCTAGCCTGTGTCTAGCCTGTGTCTAGCCTGTGTCTAGCCTGTGTCTAGCCTGTGTCTAGCCTGTGTTTAGCCTGTGTCTAGCCTGTGTCTAGCCTGTGTCTAGCCTGTGTCTAGCCTGTGTCTATCCTGTGTCTATCCTGTGTCTAGCCTATGTCTAGCCTGTGTCTAGCCTGTGTCTAGCCTGTGTCTAGCCTGTGTCTAGCTTTTGTCTAGCCTGTGTCTAGCTTGTGTCAAGCATGTGCCTAGAGTCTGCCTAGCCTGTGTCTAGCCTGTGTCTAGCCAGTGCCTAGCCTGACCTAGCCAGTGCCTAGCCTATACCTAGCCAGTGTCTAGCCTGTGCTTAGCCAGTGTCTAGCCTGTGCCTAGCCAGTGTCTAGCCTGTACCTAGCTAGTTTCTAGCCTGTGTCTAGCCTGTGCTTAGCCAGTGTCTAGTCTGTGCCAAGCCAGTGTCTAGCCTGTGTCTAGCCTATGTCTAGCCTGTGTCTAGCCTGTGTCCAGCCTGTGTCTAGCCTTTGTCTAGCTTGTGTCTAGCCTGTGTCAAGCATGTGAATAGCCTCTGCTTAACCTGTGTCTAGCCTGTGTCTAGCCAGTGCCTAGCCTGTACCTAGCCAGTGCCTAGCCTATACCTAGCCAGTGTCTAGCCTGTGCCTAGCCAGTGTCTAGCCTGTGCCTAGCCAGTGTCTAGCCTGTGCCTAGCCAGTGTCTAGCCTGTGCCTAGCCAGTGTCTAGCCTGTACCTAGCCAGTTTCTAGCCTGTGTCTAGCCTGTGCTTAGCCAGTGTCTAGTCTGTGCCAAGCCAGTGTCTAGCCTGTGCCTAGCCAGTGTCTAGCCTGTGTATAGCCTGTGCCTTGCCTGAGACTGGCATGTGCATAGCCTGTGCCTAGCCAGTGTCTAGCCTGTGTCAAGCCTGTGCCTTGCCTGAGACTGGCATGTGCATAGCGTGTTCCGAGCCTGTGTCTACCCAGTGCCTAGCCTGTGCCTAGCCAGTGTCTAGACTGTGTCCAGCCATTGTCTAGCCTGTGCCCAGCCTGTGTCTAGCCATTGTCTAGCCTGTGCCCAGCCAGTGTCTAGCCTGAGTCTAGCCTGTGCCCAGCCAGTGCCCAGCCAGTGTCTAGCCTGAGTCTAGCCTGTGCCTAGCCTGTGTCTAGCCTTTGTCTAGCCTGTGTCTAGCCTGTGTCAAGCATGTGCCTAGCCTCTGCTTAGCCTGTGTCTAGCCTGTGTCTAGCCAGTGTCTAGCCTGTGCCTAGCCTGTGCCTAGCCTGTGTCTAGCCTGTGTCTAGCCTGTGTCTAGCCTGTGCCTTGCCTGTGTCTAGCCTGTGCCTTGCCTGTATCTAGCCTGTGTCTAGCCTGTGTCTAGCCTGTGCCTAGCCTGTGTCTAGCCTGTGTCTAGCCTGTGTCTAGCCTGTGCCTAGCCTGTGTCTAGCCTGTGTCCAGCCTGTGTCTACCCTGTGTCTAGCCTGTGTCTAGCCTGTGTCTAGCCTGTGTATAGCCTGTGTCTAGCCTGTATCTAGCCTGTGTCTAGCCTGTGTCTAGCCTGTGTCTAGCCAGTGCCTAGCCTGTGCCTAGCCATTGTCTAGCCTTTGTCTAGCCTGTGCATAGCCAGAGTCTAGCCTGTGTCTAGCCTGTGCCTAGCCTGTGCCTAGCCAGTGTCTAGCCTTTGTCTACCCAGTGCCTAGCCTGTGCCTAGCCAGTGTCTAGCCTGTGCCTAGCCAGTGTCTAGCCTGTGCCTAGCCAGTGCCTAGCCTGTGCCTAGCCAGTGTCTAGCCTGTGCCTAGCCAGTGTCTAGCCTTTGTCTAGCCATTGTCTAGCCTGTGCCCAGCCAGTGTCTAGCCTGAGTCTAGCCTGTGCCCAGCCAGTGACTAGCCTGAGTCTAGCCTGTGCCAAGCCTGTGCCTTGCCTGTGTCTAGCCTGTGTCTAGCCTGTGTCTAGCATGTGTCTAGCATCTGTCTAGCCTGTGTCTAGCCTGTGTGTAGCCTGTGTCTAGCCTGTGTCTAGCCTGTGTCTAGCCTGTGTCTAGCCTGTGTCTAGCCTGTGTCTAGCTTGTGTCTAGCCTGTGTCTAGCCTGTGTCTAGCCTGTGTCTAGCCTGTGTCTAGCCTGTGCCTAGCCTGTGCCTAGCCTGTGTCTAGCCTGTGTCTAGCCTGTGTCTAGCCTGTGTCTTGCCTGTGTCTAGCCTGTGTCTACCCTGTGTGTAGCCTGTGCCTAGCTAGTGTCTAGCCAGTGCCTAGCCTGTGCTTAGCCAGTGTCTAGCCTTTGTCTACCCAGTGCCTAGCCTGTGCCTAGCCAGTGTCTAGCCTTTGTCTAGCCATTGTCTAGCCTGTGCCCAGCCAGTGTCTAGCCTGAGTCTAGCCTGTGCCCAGCCAGTGACTAGCCTGAGTCTAGCCTGTGCCTAGCCTGTGCCTTGCCTGTGTCTAAACTGTGTCTAGCCTGTGTCCAGCCTGTGTCTAGCCTGTGTCTAGCCTGTGTCTAGCCTGTGTCTAGCCTGTGTCTAGCCTGTGTCTAGCCTGTGTCTAGCCTGTGTCTAGCCTGTGTCTAGCCTGTGTCTAGCCTGTGTCTAGCCTGTGTCTAGCCTGTGTCTAGCCTGTGTCTAGCCTGTGTCTAGCCTGTGTCTAGCCTGTGTCTAGCCTGTGTCTAGCCTGTGTCTAGCCTGTGTCTAGCCTGTGTCAAGCCTGTGTCTAACCTGTGCCAAGCCAGTGTCTAGCCTGTGCCTAGCCAGTGTCTAGCCTGTGTATAGCCTGTGCCTTGCCTGTGACTGGCATGTGCATAGCCTGTGCCTAGCCAGTGTCTAGCCTGTGTATAGCCTGTGCCTTCCCTGTAACTGGCATGTGCATAGCCTGTGCCTAGCCAGTGTCTAGCCTGTGTCAAGCCTGTGCTTTGCCTGAGACTGGCATGTGCATAGCGTGTTCCAAGCCAGTGTCTAGCCAGGGCCTAGCCTGTGCCTAGCCAGTGTCTAGCCTGTGCCTAGCCAGTCTCTAGCCTGTACCTAGCCAGTTTCTATCCTGTGTCTAGCCTGTGCTTAGCCAGTGTCTAGTCTGTGCCAAGCTAGTGTCTAGCCTGTGCCTAGCCAGTATCTAGCCTGTGTATAGCCTGTGCCTTGCCTGTGACTGGCATGTGCATAGCCTGTGCCTAGCCAGTGTCTAGCCTGTGTCAAGCCTGTGCCTTGCCTGAGACTGGCATGTGCATAGCGTGTTCCGAGCCGGTGTCTAGCCTGTGCCTAGCCTGTGCCTAGCTTGTGGCTAGCCTGTGCCCAACCTGTGCCTAGCCTGTGTCTAGCCTGTGTCTAGCCTGTGTCTAGCCTGTGTCTAGCCTGTGTCTAGCCTGTGTCTAGCCTGTGTCTAGCCTGTGTCTAGCCTGTGTCTAGCCTGTGTCTAGCCTGTGTCTAGCCTGTGTATAGCCTGTGTCTAGCCTGTGTCCAGCCTGTGTCTAGCCAGTGCCTAGCCTGTGTTAAGCCTGTGTCTAGCCTGTGTCTAGCCTGTGTCTAGCATGTGTCTAGCCTGTGTCTAGCCTGTGTCTAGCCTGTGTCTAGCCTGTGTCTAGCCTGTGTCTAGCCTGTGCCTAGCCTGTGTCTAGCCTGTGTCTAGCCTGTGTCTAGCCTGTGTCTAGCCTGTGTCTAGCCTGTGTCTAGCCTGTGTCTAGCCTGTGTCTAGCCTGTGTCTAGCCTGTGTCTAGCCTGTGTCTAGCCTGAGTCTAGCCTGTGTCTAGCCTGTGTCTAGCCTGTGTCTAGCCTCTGTCTAGCCTGTGTCTAACCTGTGTCTAGCCTGTGTCTAGCCTGTGTCTAGCCTGTATCTTGCCTGTGTCTACCCTGTGTCTACCCTGTGTGTAGCCTGTGTCTAGCCTGTGTCTAGCCTGTGTCTAGCCTGTGTCTAGCCTGTGTCTAGCCTGTGTCTAGCCTGTGTCTAGCCTGTGTCTAGCCTGTGTCTAGCCTGTGTCTAGCCTGTGTCTAGCCTGTGTCTAGCCTGTGTCTAGCCTGTGTCTAGCCTGTGTCTAGCCTGTGTCTAGCCTGTGTCTAGCTTGTGTCTACACTTTGTCTTGTCTGTGTCTAGCCTGTGTCAAGCCTGTGTCTAGCCTGTGTCTAGCCTTTGTCAAGCCTGTGTCTAGCCTGTGTCAAGCATGTGCCTAGGCTCTGCCTAGCCTGTGTCTAGCCTATGTCTAGCCAGTGCCTAGCCTGTACCTAGCCAGTGCCTAGCCTGTACCTAGCCAGTGCCTAGCCTATACCTAGCCAGTGTCTAGCCTGTGCCTAGCCAGTGTCTAGCCTGTGCCTAGCCAGTGTCTAGCCTGTGCCCAGCCAGTGTCTAGCCTGTGCCTAGCCAGTGTCTAGCCTGTACCTAGCCAGTTTCTAGCCTGTGTCTAGCCTGTGCTTAGCCAGTGTCTAGTCTGTGCCAAGCCAGTGTCTAGCCTGTGCCTAGCCAGTGTCTAGCCTGTGTATAGCCTGTGCCTTGCCTGAGACTGGCATGTGCATAGCCTGTGCCTAGCCAGTGTCTAGCCTGTGTCAAGCCTGTGCCTTGCCTGAGACTGGCATGTGCATAGCGTGTTCCGAGCCAGTGTCTAGCCAGTGCCTAGCCTGTGCCTAGCCAGTGTCTAGCCTTTGTCTAGCCATTGTCTAGCCTGTGCCCAGCCAGTGTCTAGCCTGAGTCTAACCTGTGCCCAGCCAGTGTCTAGCCTGTGCCCAGCCAGTGTCTAGCCTGTGCCCAGCCAGTGTCTAGCCTGTGCCCAGCCAGTGTCTAGCCTGAGTCTAGCCTGTGCCTAGCCTATGCCTAGCCTGTGCCTAGCCTGTGCCTAGCCTGTGTCTAGCCTGTGTCTAGCCTGTGTCTAGCCTGTGTCTAGCCTGTGTCTAGCCTGTGTCTAGCCTGTGTCTAGCCTGTGTCTAGCCTGTGTCTAGCCTGTGACAAGCCTGTGTCTAACCTGTGTCTAACCTGTGCCAAGCCAGTGTCTAGCCTGTGCCTAGCCAGTGTCTAGCCTGTGTATAGCCTGCGCCTTGCCTGTGACTGGCATGTGCATAGCCTGTGCCTAGCCAGTGTCTAGCCTGTGTATAGCCTGTGCCTTGCCTGTGACTGGCATGTGCATAGCCTGTGCCTAGCCAGTGTCTAGCCTGTGTCAAGCCTGTGCCTTGCCTGAGACTAGCATGTGCATAGCGTGTTCCAAGCCAGTGTCTAGCCAGTGCCTAGCCTGTGCCTAGCCAGTGTCTAGCCTGTGTATAGCCTGTGCCTTGCCTGTGACTGGCATGTGCATAGCCTGTGCCTAGCCAGTGTCTAGCCTGTGTCAAGCCTGTGCCTTGCCTGAGACTGGCATGTGCATAGCGTGTTCCGAGCCAGTGTCTACCCTGTGCCTAGCCTGTGCCTAGCTTGTGGCTAGCCTGTGCCCAACCTGTGCCTAGCCTGTGCCCAACCTGTGCCTAGCCTGTGTCTAGCCTGTGCCTAGCCTGTGTCTAGCCTGTGTGTAGCCTGTGTCTAGCCTGTGTCTAGCCTGTGTCTAGCCTGTGTCTAGCCTGTGTCTAGCCTGTGTCTAGCCTGTGTCTAGCCTGTGTGTAGCCTGTGTCTAGCCTGTGTCTAGCCTGTGTCCAGCCTGTGCCTAGCCAGTGCCTAGCCTGTGTTAAGCCTGTGGCTAGCCTGTGTCTAGCCTGTGTCTAGCATGTTTCTAGCCTCTGTCTAGCCTGTGTCTAGCCTGTGTGTAGCCTGTGTCTAGCCTGTGTCTAGCCTGTGTCTAGCCTGTGTCTAGCCTGTGTCTAGCCTGTGTCTAGCCTGTGTCTAGCCTGTGTCTAGCCTGTGTCTAGCCTGTGCCTTGCCTGTGACTGGCATGTGCATAGCCTGTGCCTAGCCAGTGTCTAGCCTGTGTCAAGCCTGTGCCTTGCCTGAGACTGGCATGTGCATAGCGTGTTCCGAGCCAGTGTCTACCCTGTGCCTAGCCTGTGCCTAGCTTGTGGCTAGCCTGTGCCCAACCTGTGCCTAGCCTGTGTCTAGCCTGTGTCTAGCCTGTGTCGTGCCTGTGTCTAGCCTGTGTCAAGCCTGTGTCTAACCTGTGCCAAGCCAGTGTCTAGCCTGTGCCTAGCCAGTGTCTACCCTGTGTATAGCCTGTGCCTTGCCTGTGACTGGCATGTGCATAGCCTGTGCCTAGCCAGTGTCTAGCCTGTGTCTAGCCTGTGCCTTCCCTGTAACTGGCATGTGCATAGCCTGTGCCTAGCCAGTGTCTGGCCTGTGTCAAGCCTGTGCTTTGCCTGAGACTGGCATGTGCATAGCGTGTTCCAAGCCAGTGTCTAGCCAGGGCCTAGCCTGTGCCTAGCCAGTGTCTAGCCTGTGCCTAGCCAGTCTCTAGCCTGTACCTAGCCTGTGTCTAGCCTGTGTCTAGCCTGTGTCTAGCCTGTGTCTAGCCTGTGTCTAGCCTGTGTCTAGCCTGTGTCTAGCCTGTGTCTAGCCTGTCTCTAGCCTGTGTCTAGCCTGTGTCTAGCCTGTGTCTAGCCTGAGTCCAGCCTGTGCCTAGCCAGTGCCTAGCCTGTGTCTAGCCTGTGTCTAGCCTGTGTCTAGAATGTGTCTAGCATCTGTCTAGCCTGTGTCTAGCCTGTGTGTAGCCTGTGTCTAGCCTGTGTCTAGCCTGTGTCTAGCCTGTGTCTAGCCTGTGTCTAGCCTGTGTCTAGCTTGTGTCTAGCCTGTGTCTAGCCTGTGTCTAGCCTGTGTCTAGCCTGTGTCTAGCCTGTGCCTAGCCTGTGCCTAGCCTGTGTCTAGCCTGTGTCTAGCCTGTGTCTAGTCTGTGTCTAGCCTGTGTCTTGCCTGTGTCTAGCCTGTGTCTACCCTGTGTGTAGCCTGTGCCTAGCTAGTGTCTAGCCAGTGCCTAGCCTGTGCCTAGCCAGTGTCTAGCCTTTGTCTACCCAGTGCCTAGCCTGTGCCTAGCCAGTGTCTAGCCTTTGTCTAGCCATTGTCTAGCCTGTGCCCAGCCAGTGTCTAGCCTGTGCCCAGCCAGTGACTAGCCTGAGTCTAGCCTGTGCCTAGCCTGTGCCTTGCCTGTGTCTAGCCTGTGTCTAGCCTGTGTCCAGCCTGTGTCTAGCCTGTGTCTAGCCTGTGTCTAGCCTGTGTCTAGCCTGTGTCTAGCCTGTGTCTAGCCTGTGTCTAGCCTGTGTCTAGCCTGTGTCTAGCCTGTGTCTAGCCTGTGTCTAGCCTGTGTCTAGCCTGTGTCTAGCCTGTGTCTAGCCTGTGTCTAGCCTGTGTCTAGCCTGTGTCTAGCCTGTGTCTAGCCTGTGTCTAGCCTGTGTCTAGCCTGTGTCTAGCCTGTGTCTAGCCTGTGTCAAGCCTGTGTCTAACCTGTGCCAAGCCAGTGTCTAGCCTGTGCCTAGCCAGTGTCTAGCCTGTGTATAGCCTGTGCCTTGCCTGTGACTGGCATGTGCATAGCCTGTGCCTAGCCAGTGTCTAGCCTGTGTATAGCCTGTGCCTTCCCTGTAACTGGCATGTGCATAGCCTGTGCCTAGCCAGTGTCTAGCCTGTGTCAAGCCTGTGCTTTGCCTGAGACTGGCATGTGCATAGCGTGTTCCAAGCCAGTGTCTAGCCAGGGCCTAGCCTGTGCCTAGCCAGTGTCTAGCCTGTGCCTAGCCAGTCTCTAGCCTGTACCTAGCCAGTTTCTATCCTGTGTCTAGCCTGTGCTTAGCCAGTGTCTAGTCTGTGCCAAGCCAGTGTCTAGCCTGTTCCTAGCCAGTATCTAGCCTGTGTATAGCCTGTGCCTTGCCTGTGACTGGCATGTGCATAGCCTGTGCCTAGCCAGTGTCTAGCCTGTGTCAAGCCTGTGCCTTGCCTGAGACTGGCATGTGCATAGCGTGTTCCGAGCCGGTGTCTAGCCTGTGCCTAGCCTGTGCCTAGCTTGTGGCTAGCCTGTGCCCAACCTGTGCCTAGCCTGTGTCTAGCCTGTGTCTAGCCTGTGTCTAGCCTGTGTCTAGCCTGTGTCTAGCCTGTGTCTAGCCTGTGTCTAGCCTGTGTCTAGCCTGTGTCTAGCCTGTGTCTAGCCTGTGTCTAGCCTGTGTATAGCCTGTGTCTAGCCTGTGTCCAGCCTGTGTCTAGCCAGTGCCTAGCCTGTGTTAAGCCTGTGTCTAGCCTGTGTCTAGCATGTGTTTAGCCTGTGTCTAGCCTGTGTCTAGCCTGTGTCTAGCCTGTGTCTAGCCTGTGTCTAGCCTGTGTCTAGCCTGTGTCTAGCCTGTGTCTAGCCTGTGTCTAGCCTGTGTCTAGCCTGTGTCTAGCCTGTGTCTAGCCTGTGTCTATACTGTGTCTTGCCTGTGTCTAGCCTGTGTCTATACTGTGTCTTGCCTGTGTCTAGCCTGTGTCTAGCCTGTGTCTAGCCTGTGTCTAGCCTGTGCTTAGCCAGTGTCTAGTCTGTGCCAAGCCAGTGTCTAGCCTGTGCCTAGCCAGTATCTAGCCTGTGTATAGCCTGTGCCTTGCCTGTGACTGGCATGTGCATAGCCTGTGCCTAGCCAGTGTCTAGCCTGTGTCAAGCCTGTGCCTTGCCTGAGACTGGCATGTGCATAGCGTGTTCCGAGCCGGTGTCTAGCCTGTGCCTAGCTTGTGGCTAGCCTGTGCCCAACCTGTGCCTAGCCTGTGTCTAGCCTGTGTCTAGCCTGTGTCTAGCCTGTGTCTAGCCTGTGTCTAGCCTGTGTCTAGCCTGTGTCTAGCCTGTGTCTAGCCTGTGTCTAGCCTGTGTCTAGCCTGTGTATAGCCTGAGTCTAGCCTGTGTCCAGCCTGTGTCTAGCCAGTGCCTAGCCTGTCTTAAGCCTGTGTCTAGCCTGTGTCTAGCATGTGTCTAGCCTGTGTCTACCCTGTGTCTAGCCTGTGTCTAGCCTGTGTCTAGCCTGTGTCTAGCCTGTGTCTAGCCTGTGTCTAGCCTGAGTCTAGCTTGTGTCTAGCCTGTGTCTAGCCTGTGTCTAGCCTGTGTCTAGCCTGTGTCTAGCCTGTGTCTAGCCTGAGTCTAGCCTGTGTCTAGCCTGTGTCTAGCCTGTTTCTACCCTGTGTCTAGCCTGTTTCTAGCCTGTGTCTAGCCTCTGTCTAGCCTGTGTCTAACCTGTGTCTAGCCTGTGTCTAGCCTGTGTCTAGCCTTTATCTTGCCTGTGTCTACCCTGTGTCTTCCCTGTGTGTAGCCTGTGTCTAGCCTGTGTCTAGCCTGTGTCTAGCCTGTGTCTAGCCTGTGTCTAGCCTGTGTCTAGCCTGTGTCTAGCCTGTGTCTAGCCTGTGTCTAGCCTGTGTCTAGCCTGTGTCTAGCTTGTGTCTACACTTTGTCTTGTCTGTGTCTAGCCTGTGTCAAGCCTGTGTCTAGCCTGTGTCTAGCCTTTGTCAAGCCTGTGTCTAGCCTGTGTCAAGCATGTGCCTAGGCTCTGCCTAGCCTGTGTCTAGCCTATGTCTAGCCAGTGCCTAGCCTGTACCTAGCCAATGCCTAGCCTATACCTAGCCAGTGTCTAGCCTGTGCCTAGCCAGTGTCTAGCCTGTGCCTAGCCAGTGTCTAGCCTGTGCCCAGCCAGTGTCTAGCCTGTGCCTAGCCAGTGTCTAGCCTGTACCTAGCCAGTTTGTAACCTGTGTCTAGCCTGTGCTTAGCCAGTGTCTAGTCTGTGCCAAGCCAGTGTCTAGCCTGTGCCTAGCCAGTGTCTAGCCTGTGTATAGCCTGTGCCTTGCCTGAGACTGGCATGTGCATAGCCAGTGCCTAGCCAGTGTCTAGCCTGTGTCAAGCCTGTGGCTTGCCTGAGACTGGCATGTGCATAGCGTGTTCCGAGCCAGTGTCTAGCCAGTGCCTAGCCTGTGCCTAGCCAGTGTCTAGCCTTTGTCTAGCCATTGTCTAGCCTGTGCCCAGCCAGTGTCTAGCCTGAGTCTAGCCTGTGCCTAGCCTATGCCTAGCCTGTGCCTAGCCTGTGCCTAGCCTGTGTCTAGCCTGTGTCTAGCCTGTGTCTAGCCTGTGTCTAGCCTGTGTCTAGCCTGTGTCTCCTGTGTCTAGCCTGTGTCTCCTGTGTCTAGCCTGTGTCTAGCCTGTGTCTAGCCTGTGTCTAGCCTGTGTCTAGCCTGTGTCTAGCCTGTGTCTATCCTGTGTCTATCCTGTGTCTAGCCTATGTCTAGCCTGTGTCTAGCCTGTGTCTAGCCTGTCTCTAGCCTTTGTCTAGCCTGTGTCTAGCCTGTGTCAAGCATGTGCCTAGCCTCTGCTTAGCCTGTGTCTAGCCTGTGTCTAGCCAGTGCCTAGCCTGTACCTAGCCAGTGCCTAGCCTATACCTAGCCAGTGTCTTGCCTGTGCCTAGCCAGTGTCTTGCCTGTGCCTAGCCAGTGTCTTGCCTGTGCCTAGCCAGTGTCTAGCCTGTGCCTATTATTATTGGACGTTGAATACAATGACTGTATTAGCAAGTGGTCCAACGACACCAAGCCGATGCTTGTTGCGCGCGGAACCCAAACGAATTCCACCTCCCGCCTGACCGACCGAGAGGCACCGTCGCATAACGGACGACACGGAAACGCGGTAGAAAAGCGAATAGAAACGCGAGTAAAAATTAACGCGATGTGGAGAAAACAAGAAATAAAATAAAAAAGACGAGGCGATAGAACGCGGCATGCAAGTAGGGGAAAAAAAGAAAAAACATAGAATAGAAAATCGAGGAAGATTCAAATACTAATTACTAATTACGTACTAGATAGGCAAGAATTAAGGACTTCATAGCAGCGATAGTGTTAGTGCTAGCTATGATGTGTTGGAGCTTATTGTAGTCCGAACATAATGCCCTGAAAGGATCATGCAGTGCATAGTTCGATCTACAATAAGGGAGTGTTAGTGGAAGGAAATAGCGAGTTATTCTGCAAGGAACAGAGAAGTGTAGCTGCCTTAACAAGGCCTCACTGTCAATGTCACCTTGAATAAGGTTGTTAATAAATAAGACCCCTAGCATGGTTCTGCGGTTAATTAGGGAAGGCAGATTTAGTAACAGAAGTCTACTATTATAGGAAGGCAGGCTCAAATTTTCATCCCAGTTAAGGCCGCGTAAAGCAAAAAGTAAGAAATTTTTCTGTACAGATTCGATGCGTTCCTTATGAATAGTGTACTGGGGACACCATACGCATGAACCGTATTCAAGAATGGGACGAACAAGTGCAACGTAAAGGGTCTTTGTAATATAAGGATCGTCGAATTCCTTAGACCATCTTTTGATAAAGCCTAGGACACCCATGGCTTTATTGACCATAATAGTTATATGATTGGAAAACTTTAGTTTTCGGTCCAGACGGACCCCCAGATCATCAACTAGGGTGATTCTTTCCAAGGCACAACCACAAAGAGTATAAGAAGCAAACTTCGGACTGGCTCGAGAGAATGTCATCAGCTTGCATTTAGAGCTGTTCAGGTTTAAAAAATTGGCACAACACCAAGAATTAAAACTATTTAGGTCGGTTTGTAGGTTTGAGTGACAGTGGTCGTCTTTAAATTGGTAGCAAAGCTTTACATCATCCGCATACATAAGAGTACGGGAGTTACATATGACCAAGGGAAGGTCATTAATGAAAAGCGTAAAAAGTAGGGGACCAAGATGACTCCCTTGAGGAACACCAGATGTGGCATGAATTGGGTTTGAAAGGGTGGTTTTAAAGAGGACTCTTTGAGTTCTGTCAGCCAGATAGCTTACAATCCAACTAAGTAGTTTTGGTGAAAAACCTAGAAGGTCAAGTTTATGTGCCAGAAGGGAATGATTCACTGAGTCAAAAGCTTTACTGAAATCAGTATAAATGATATCAGTTTGAAGATTTTCCTGAAATCCTTTTACCACGAAGGATGTCAGCTCAAGCAAGTTTGTCGTAGTAGAACGACTTTTAATGAATCCGTGTTGAAAAGGTGAGATAACGGATCTACAGAAATGTTGCAAGTGAGGAGTTATAACATTCTCGAAAAGTTTGGGTATAGCCGACAATTTAGAGATACCTCTATAATTGCTTGCATCAGACTTGCTGCCCTTTTTAAGCAAGGGAATAATAAAAGATTCCTTCCAAATGGAAGGAAAGACTGAAGTTTCTAAAGACAGCGAAAATAGTTTGAGCAGTGGCTTACTTAAGGAGATAGCACAGAATCGAAGTATGCAAGCAGGAACACCGTCAGGGCCTGGTGAGAAGACTGGCTTTACTAAAGAGAGATCCTTTACCAATGAGCTTTCGTTTAAAAAGGGAGAGAAGATACCATTTGAGCTTGAAATGTTGTATGGATAAAAGTGAGTTTTCTGTGTAGAGGGAGAATAAGTCGTTTGAAAAAACTTTGCAAACATATCGGCCATGGCTTGGTCGGTATCTGCACTAGCATTTTCAAACGTTAATTTTGTTGGAAATGCGGTAGACTTACGCTTCGTGTTAACGAAACTATAAAACTGTTTGGGGTTCTGAATAAACTGAGCCTTACAACGAGTTAAATAATTCTTATAACATTCCGCGTTCAAGACAGTAAAATCTGACCGCGCGCTTAAGGTGCGGGAAAAGGCTGAAGATGAGCTATTACTTTTATATTTTTTAAATAAGTTTGACTTTAAATTTTTTAACCGTGACAACTCTCTTGTAAACCATGGCGGCTTACTCGAGGAAGTTGGATAAAAACACGGAACACAAATATCTAAAAAGTAGTTAATTGTGTTATAAAAAATATTGGTCGCTACTAAAATATTAGTAGACGAATACAATTCTGACCAATCAAATTGGGAAATCATCCCATTCAATAAGTTAAAATCTGCTTTTCTAAAGCAGCGTACACGATTACACAGTTTTTCATCATTATCCATACAAGCACCAAAATCAATAGTAACTTCAAGAGTGGGATGGTAAGGATCTTCAGGAAGAGAAAGTGGTTGTGTCTTGTTTAGACTCACTCTAGATGGATCCGAGACAAAGCATAAGTCTAACGATCTGTTACTACTGTTTAAGACATGATTGACCTGAGACAATGACATGTCAAACAGACCGTCAAAAAGGTCGTGTTGCCGTGAGGGCAGAAGAGAGTTTGAATCAGCACTTGTTGTCCAATTACAATCGGGGATATTGAAGTCACCCAGGAATAAAAATTGATCTCTGTCTGACAACAGATTAAATATGGTCTGTATTGCAGACAAATGTTGCAAATAGACTGATAATTCCGACGACGGCGGAATATAGGAACAGGTTATATAATGAAAAAAACCGGGAAAGTGTAATTTTACACAGAGTAATTCAATGCCAGATTGAATCTCCGGTTCTAAGAGTTCCGAGTTGATGGTGGAATCAACTGCAATTAGAACTCCACCACCACGTCGGTCAGGTCGATCACACCTGTAGGTTGTGTACTTATTTGGAAAGACTTCGGAGTTCAGAATCTCCGGCTTTAACCAAGTCTCAGTAAACACAACAATTTGAGAAGAAAAAGCAAGACTGTTTAAGTATAAAGTTGAAAGTTTAGTACAGAGACCTCTAACATTTTGATATGAAAGAGTTAAGAAGCTTGTTAGTTTTTTTTTATTTGATTTTGTTTGGGCTGCTGCTAGAGGAGGCAAAGGAAGTTTAATCGGTGGGCGATTTTTCTTTTTCCTTGCTTCAAACTCTTTAACCATTACATGTTCCGGCCAAAATTGAGCCGAACATATAATGCCTAAGAGTTCGTTTGGGGCACTTATTTTGAAGGAAGATATGTCCCTCTCATAAGAAAACTTAAACTTTTTCACTTTTACGTCGTCGGCTTGAGTTTTAGCTTGAATATAAGCTTTAACATCATTTGATGTGAGTTCAGGGGCAAGCCTAGAAACAAAGATCTGTTTCTTTTGTGGAACACCTACAATCTTTTTAGGCGCCTCAGGTATAATTCCAGAGCAGAGGTTCTCTTCTGGTAAACCAGAACTTGAACACGCCTTAGGTAACACTATTTTCTGTGGCACGGGCAACGAGACCACAGCGGACATAACGGAACATTTTGGCGTCACTGGTTGCATACACTCAATGACATTTTCGGGAATCGAAATTGATTTAGCCGCTGATCTCGTTACCATCGGGGGATTGGTGAACGACATTAACGGCTGTGTCATTGGCGTACCTGGCTGGTCAATTATAGGGAGCTGGGTGGCGATAATAGGCTCCTCTATGCGGGTGGATTTTTTTCGCTTTGGGGATTCGTTCAATAACTTAAGGTTATTGAAACATGAATCGAGCGCTGAGAACTGGTCGGATAGTGTGCGAAAACTTCCAAGCAGTTCCCTAAATCCTATCTTTGTTTGCCGCATAAACGAACAAATTTCGCCCTCCACTTCCCTACACATATCGCAGCAATAACGCAACCCAGTGCGCTTGGCTACGGCATCAGCCGTCGGGCCAGAAAATCCGGCACACTTCGCGTGTACTACGTTATCACATAGCCAACACGAAATGCTTGGCTGGGCAGCCGTCACCTCCTTAAGGCAGGATTTTTTAAAACAAATCAAACCGTCCATTATTGGGGACACCTACTGTAACAAATAAAAACAGCCGCAAAGAAAACAAAACAAAAACAAGAAAAAGAAGTATGTGCGCAAGAAAAAGAAATTAGCGCGCAAAGGCAGAGAGCAGAGAGAGCAAAAGCGATCAAGCAACAACAGTGCAGTAGAGAGAGCGGCAAAGCGTGAGAGATGCTTAGGCGCGCTCAAAAAAGTGCAATAGAAAGAGCGGCAAAGCGTGAGAGGTGCTTAGGCGCGCTCAAAGAATTAGGATAGATAAGAAAGAGAGTAATAGCGGTGAGCCACTAACAACAACGTTGCTTACCGAAAAGAGTAAAGATGTAAACAAAGTAACAGAGGAGCAGAACCAATGCACAAAAAATATAAAATTAGCAAACAAAGATTAGTTTGACTAATTTGAAAGGCATGCACACGCGTCGTGAACGGGCTATCAAAAGAAGATCGGTTTTAAAATAAAAGCTTTATAAAACACCGGTTGTTTTTAATAAAAACGCGAAAATATCGAAGCGCAGAAAAAAAACACGTCCGTTCACGGGGAAGAATGTGGCGGGGTCAGCCAGTGTCTATCCTGTGCCTAGCCAGTGTCTAGCCTGTACCTAGCCAGTTTCTAGCCTGTGTCTAGCCTGTGCTTAGCCAGTGTCTAGTCTGTGCCAAGCCAGTGTCTAGCCTGTGCCTAGCCAGTGTCTAGCCTGTGTCTGGCCTGTGCCTTGCCTGTGACTGGCATGTGCATAGCCTGTGCCTAGCCAGTGTCTAGCCTGTGTCAAGCCTGTGCCTTGCCTGAGACAGGCATGTGCATAGCGTGTTCCGAGCCAGTGTCTACCCAGTGCCTAGCCTGTGCCTAGCCAGTGTCTAGCCTTTGTCTAGCCTGTGTCTAGCCTGTGCCCAGCCAGTGTCTAGCCTGAGTCTAGCCTGTGCCAAGCCAGTGTCTAGCCTGAGTCTAGCCTGTGCCTAACCTATGCCTAGCCTGTGCCTAGCCTGTGCCTAGCCTGTGCCTAGCCTGTGTCTAGCCTGTGTCTAGCCTGTGTCTAGCCTGTGTCTAGCCTGTGTCTAGCCTGTGTCTAGCCTGTGTCTAGCCTGTGTCTAGCCTTTGCCTAGCCTGTGTCTAGCCTGTGTCTAGCCTGTGTCTAGCCTGTGTCTAGCCTGTGTCTAGCCTGTGTCTAGCCTGTGTCTAGCCTGTGTCTAGCCTGTGTCTAGCCTGTGTCTAGCCTGTGTCTAGCCTGTGCCTAGCCTATGTCTAGCCTGTGTCCAGCCTGTGTCTATCCTGTGTCTAGCCTGTGTCTAGCCTGTGTCTAGCCTGTGCCTAGCCATTGTCTAGCCTTTGTCTAGCCTGTGCATAGCCAGAGTCTAGCCTGTGTCTAGCCTGTGTCTAGCCTGTGTCTAGCCTGTGTCTAGCCTGTGTCTAGCCTGTGCCTTGCCTGAGACTGGCATGTGGATAGCGTGTGCCTAGCTAGTGTCTAGCCAGTGCCTAGCCTGTGCCTAGCCTGTCCCTAGCCAGTGTCTAGCCTTTGTCTAGCCTGTGCATAGCCAGTGTCTAGCCAGTGTACAGCCTCTGTCTAGCCTGTGTCTAGTCTGTGTCTTGACGGTGTCTAGCCTGTGTCTAGCCTGTGCCTAGCCTGTGCCTAGCCTGTGCCTAGCTTGTGCCTAGCCTGTGTCTAGCCTGTGTCTAGCCTGTGTCCAGCCTGTGTCTGGCCTGTGTCTAGCCTGTGTCTAGCCTGTGTCTAGCCTGAGTCTAGCCTGTGTCTAGCCTGTGTCTAGCCTGTGTCTAGCCTGTGTTTAGCCTGTGTTTAGCCTGAGTCTAGCCTGTGTCTAGCCTGTGCCTAGCTTGTGGCTAGCCTGTGTCTACCTTGTGTCTAGCATGTGTCTAGCCTGTGTCGAGCCTGTGTCTAGCCTGTGTCTAGCCTGTTTCTAGCCTGTGTCTACCCTGTTTCTAGCCTGTGTCTAGCCTGTGTCTAGCCTGTGTCTAGCCTGTACCTAGCCTGTGTCTTGCCTGTGTATAGCTTGTGCCTTGCCTGTGACTGGCATGTGCATAGCCTGTGCCTAACCAGTGTCTAGCCTGTGTCAAGCCTGTGCCTTGCCTGAGACTGGCATGTGCATAGCGTGTTCCGAGCCAGTGTCTAGCCAGTGCCTAGCTTGTGCCTAGCCAGTGTCTAGCCTTTGACTAGCCATTGTCTAGCCTGTGCCCAGCCCCTGCCTAGCCTGTGCCTAGCCTGTGTCTAGCCTGTGTCTAGCCTGTGTCTAGCCTGTGTCTTGCCTGTGTCTAGCCTGTGTCTAGCCTGTGTCTAGCCTGTGTCTAGCCTGTGTCTAGCCTGTGTCTAGCCTGTGTCTAGCCTGTGTCTAGCCTCTGTCTAGCCTGTGTCTAGCCTGTGCCTTGCCTGAGACTGGCATGTGGATTGCGTGTGCCTAGCCAATGTCTAGCCAGTACCTAGCCTGTGCCTAGCCAGTGTCTAGCCTTTGTCTAGCCTTTGCAAGGCCAGAGTCTAGCCAGTGCCTAGCCAGTGCCTAGCGTGTGTCTAGCCTGTGTCTAGCCTGTGTCTAGCCTGTGTCTAGCCTGTGCTTAGCCAGTGTCTAGTCTGTGCCAAGCCAGTGTCTAGCCTGTGCCTAGCCAGTGTCTAGCCTGTGTATAGCCTGTGCCTTGCCTGAGACTGGCATGTGCATAGCCTGTGCCTAGCCAGTGTCTAGCCTGTGTCAAGCCTGTGCCTTGCCTGAGACAGGCATGTGCATAGCGTGTTCCGAGCCAGTGTCTACCCAGTGCCTAGCCTGTGCCTAGCCAGTGTCTAGCCTTTGTCTAGCCTGTGTCTAGCCTGTGCCCAGCCAGTGTCTAGCCTGAGTCTAGCCTGTGCCAAGCCAGTGTCTAGCCTGAGTCTAGCCTGTGCCTAACCTATGCCTAGCCTGTGCCTAGCCTGTGCCTAGCCTGTGTCTAGCCTGTGTCTAGCCTGTGTCTAGCCTGTGTCTAGCCTGTGTCTAGCCTGTGTCTAGCCTGTGTCTAGCCTGTGTCTAGCCTGTGTCTAGCCTTTGCCTAGCCTGTGTCTAGCCTGTGTCTAGCCTGTGTCTAGCCTGTGTCTAGCCTGTGTCTAGCCTGTGTCTAGCCTGTGTCTAGCCTGTGTCTAGCCTGTGTCTAGCCTGTGTCTAGCCTGTGCCTAGCCTATGTCTAGCCTGTGTCCAGCCTGTGTCTATCCTGTGTCTAGCCTGTGTCTAGCCTGTGTCTAGCCTGTGCCTAGCCATTGTCTAGCCTTTGTCTAGCCTGTGCATAGCCAGAGTCTAGCCTGTGTCTAGCCTGTGTCTAGCCTGTGTCTAGCCTGTGTCTAGCCTGTGTCTAGCCTGTGCCTTGCCTGAGACTGGCATGTGGATAGCGTGTGCCTAGCTAGTGTCTAGCCAGTGCCTAGCCTGTGCCTAGCCTGTCCCTAGCCAGTGTCTAGCCTTTGTCTAGCCTGTGCATAGCCAGTGTCTAGCCAGTGTACAGCCTCTGTCTAGCCTGTGTCTAGTCTGTGTCTTGACGGTGTCTAGCCTGTGTCTAGCCTGTGCCTAGCCTGTGCCTAGCCTGTGCCTAGCTTGTGCCTAGCCTGTGTCTAGCCTGTGTCTAGCCTGTGTCTGGCCTGTGTCTGGCCTGTGTCTAGCCTGTGTCTAGCCTGTGTCTAGCCTGAGTCTAGCCTGTGTCTAGCCTGTGTCTAGCCTGTGTCTAGCCTGTGTTTAGCCTGTGTTTAGCCTGAGTCTAGCCTGTGTCTAGCCTGTGCCTAGCTTGTGGCTAGCCTGTGTCTACCTTGTGTCTAGCATGTGTCTAGCCTGTGTCGAGCCTGTGTCTAGCCTGTGTCTAGCCTGTTTCTAGCCTGTGTCTACCCTGTTTCTAGCCTGTGTCTAGCCTGTGTCTAGCCTGTGTCTAGCCTGTACCTAGCCTGTGTCTTGCCTGTGTATAGCTTGTGCCTTGCCTGTGACTGGCATGTGCATAGCCTGTGCCTAACCAGTGTCTAGCCTGTGTCAAGCCTGTGCCTTGCCTGAGACTGGCATGTGCATAGCGTGTTCCGAGCCAGTGTCTAGCCAGTGCCTAGCTTGTGCCTAGCCAGTGTCTAGCCTTTGACTAGCCATTGTCTAGCCTGTGCCCAGCCCCTGCCTAGCCTGTGCCTAGCCTGTGTCTAGCCTGTGTCTAGCCTGTGTCTAGCCTGTGTCTTGCCTGTGTCTAGCCTGTGTCTAGCCTGTGTCTAGCCTGTGTCTAGCCTGTGTCTAGCCTGTGTCTAGCCTGTGTCTAGCCTGTGTCTAGCCTCTGTCTAGCCTGTGTCTAGCCTGTGCCTTGCCTGAGACTGGCATGTGGATTGCGTGTGCCTAGCCAATGTCTAGCCAGTACCTAGCCTGTGCCTAGCCAGTGTCTAGCCTTTGTCTAGCCTTTGCAAGGCCAGAGTCTAGCCAGTGCCTAGCCAGTGCCTAGCGTGTGTCTAGCCTGTGTCTAGCCTGTGTCTAGCCTGTGTCTAGCCTGTGTCTAGCCTGTGTCTAGCCTGTGCGTAGCCTGTGCCTAGCCTGTGCCTAGCCTGTGCCTAGCCTGTGCCTAGCCTGTGCCTAGCCTGTGCCTAGCCTGTGCCTCGCCTGTGCCTAGCCTGTGCCAGGCCTGTGCCTAGCCTGTGCCTTGCCTGTGCCTAGCTTGTGGCTAGCCTGTGCCTAGCTTGTGGCTAGCCTGTGCCCAACCTGTGCCTAGCCTGTGTCTAGCCAAAGTCTAGCCTGTGTCTAGCCAAAGTCTAGCCTGTGTCTAGCCTGTGTCTAGGATGTGTCTAGCCTGTTTCTAGCCTGTGTCTAGCCTGTGTCTAGCCTGTGTCTAGCCTGTGTCTAGCCTGTGTCTAGACTGTGTCTAGCCTGTGTCTAGCCTGTGTCTAGCCTGTGTCTAGCCTGTGTCTAGCCTGTGTCTAGCCTGTGTCTAGCCTGTGTCTAGCCTGAGTCTAGCCTGTGTCTAGCCTGTGCCTAGCCAGTGTCTAGCCTGTGCCTAGCCAGTGTCTAGCCTGTACCTAGCCACTTTCTAGCAGTGTCTAGCCTGTGCATAGCCAGAGTCTAGCCCGTGCCTAGCCAGTGTTTAGCCTGTGTCTAGCCTGTGCCTAGCCTGTCCCTAGCCTGTGTCTATTCTGTGTCTAGCCTGTGTCTAGCCTGTGTCTAGCCTGTGTCTAGCCTGTGTCTATCCTGTGTCTAGCCTGTGTCTAGCCAGTGCCTAGCCTGTACCTAGCCAGTGCCTAGCCTGTACCTAGCCAGTGCCTAGCATGTATCTAGCCAGTGTCTAGCCTGTGCCTAGCCAGTGTCTAGCCTGTGCCTAGCCATTGTCTAGCCTGTACCAAGCCAGTGTCTAGCCTGTGTCTGGCCTGTGCCTAGCCAGTGTCTAGCCTGTGCCTAGCCAGTGTCTAGCCTGTGCCTAGCCAGTGTCTAGCCTGTGCCTAGCCAGTGTCTAGCCTGTGCCTAGCCTGTGTCTAGCCTGTGTCTAGCCTGTGTCTAGCCTGTGTCTTGCCTGTGTCTAGCCTGTGTCTAGCCTGTGTCTAGCCTGTGTCTAGCCTGTGTCTAGCCTCTGTCTAGCCTGTGTCTAGCCTGTGCCTTGCCTGAGACTGGCATGTGGATTGCGTGTGCCTTGCCTGAGACTGGCATGTGGATTGCGTGTGCCTAGCCAATGTCTAGCCAGTACCTAGCCTGTGCCTAGCCAGTGTCTAGCCTTTGTCTAGCCTTTGCAAGGCCAGAGTCTAGCCAGTGCCTAGCCAGTGCCTAGCGTGTGTCTAGCCTGTGTCTAGCCTGTGTCTAGCCTGTGTCTAGCCTGTGTCTAGCCTGTGTCTAGCCTGTGCGTAGCCTGTGCCTAGCCTGTGCCTAGCCTGTGCCTAGCCTGTGCCAAGCCTGTGCCTAGCCTGTGCCTAGCCTGTGCCTCGCCTGTGCCTAGCCTGTGCCAGGCCTGTGCCTAGCCTGTGCCTTGCCTGTGCCTAGCTTGTGGCTAGCCTGTGCCTAGCTTGTGGCTAGCCTGTGCCCAACCTGTGCCTAGCCTGTGTCTAGCCAAAGTCTAGCCTGTGTCTAGCCAAAGTCTAGCCTGTGTCTAGCCTGTGTATAGGATGTGTCTAGCCTGTTTCTAGCCTGTGTCTAGCCTGTGTCTAGCCTGTGTCTAGCCTGTGTCTAGCCTGTGTCTAGCCTGTGTCTAGCCTGTGTCTAGCCTGTGTCTAGCCTGTGTCTAGCCTGTGTCTAGCCTGTGTCTAGCCTGTGTCTAGCCTGTGTCTAGCCTGTGTCTAGCCTGTGTCTAGCCTGAGTCTAGCCGGTGTCTAGCCTGTGCCTAGCCAGTGTCTAGCCTGTGCCTAGCCAGTGTCTAGCCTGTACCTAGCCACTTTCTAGCAGTGTCTAGCCTGTGCATAGCCAGAGTCTAGCCCGTGCCTAGCCAGTGTTTAGCCTGTGTCTAGCCTGTGCCTAGCCTGTCCCTAGCCTGTGTCTATTCTGTGTCTAGCCTGTGTCTAGCCTGTGTCTAGCCTGTGTCTAGCCTGTGTCTATCCTGTGTCTAGCCTGTGTCTAGCCAGTGCCTAGCCTGTACCTAGCCAGTGCCTAGCCTGTACCTAGCCAGTGCCTAGCATGTATCTAGCCAGTGTCTAGCCTGTGCCTAGCCAGTGTCTAGCCTGTGCCTAGCCATTGTCTAGCCTGTACCAAACCAGTGTCTAGCCTGTGTCTGGCCTGTGCCTAGCCAGTGTCTGGCCTGTGCCTAGCCAGTGTCTAGCCTGTGCCTAGCCAGTGTCTAGCCTGTGCCTAGCCAGTGTCTAGCCTGTACCTAGCCAGTTTCTAGCCTGTGTCTAGCCTGTGCTTAGCCAGTGTCTAGTCTGTGCCAAGCCTGTGTCAAGCCTGTGCCTTGCCTGAGACTGGCATGTGCATAGCGTGTTCCGAGCCAGTGTCTAGCCAGTGCCTAGCTTGTGCCCAGCCAGTGTCTAGCCTTTGACTAGCCATTGTCTAGCCTGTGCCCAGCCTGTGCCTAGCCTGTGCCTAGCCTGTGCCTAGCCTGTGCCTAGCCTGTGCCTAGCCTGTGCCTAGCCTGTGCCTAGCCTGTGCCTAGCCTGTGTCTAGCCTGTGTCTAGCCTGTGTCTAGCCTGTGTCTTGCCTGTGTCTATCCTGTGTCTAGCCTGTGTCTAGCCTGTGTCTAGCCTGTGTCTAGCCTGTGTCTAGCCTGTGTCTAGCCTGTGTCTAGCCTGTGTCTAGCCTGTGTCTAGCCTGTGTCTAGCCTCTGTCTAGCCTGTGTCTAGCCTGTGCCTTGCCTGAGACTGGCATGTGGATTGCGTGTGCCTAGCCAATGTCTAGCCAGTGCCTAGCCAGTGTCTAGCCTTTGTCTACCCTGTGCATACCTAGGGTCTAGTCTGTACCTAGCCAGTGCCTAGCCAGTGCCTAGCCTGTACCTAGCCAGTGCCTAGCCTGTACCTAGCCGGTGTCTAGCCTGTGCCTAGCCAGTGTCTAGCCTGTACCCAGCCAGTGTCTAGCCTGTGTCTAGCCTGTGCCTAGCCTGTGTCTAGCCTGTACCTAGCCAGTATCTAGCCTGTGCCTAGCCATTGTCTAGCCTGTGCCTAGCCATTGTCTAGCCTGTGCCCAGCCAGCGTCTAGCCTGTGTCTAGCCTGTGCCCAACCTGTGCCTAGCCTGTGTCTAGCCTGTGCCTAGCCTGTGTCTAGCCTGTGTCTAGCCTGTGTCTAGCCTAGATCTAGGCTGTGTCTAGCCTGTTTCTAGCCTGTGTCTAGCCTGTGTTTAGCCTGTGTCTAGCCTGTGTCTAGCCTGTGTCTAGCCTGTGTCTAGCCTGTGTCTAGCCTGTGTCTAGCCTGTGTCTAGCCTTTGTCTAGCCTGTGTCTAGCATGTGCCTAGCTTCTGCCTAGCCTGTGCCTATCCTGTACCTAGCCAGTGCCTAGCTTGTACCTAGCCAGTGCCTAGCTTGTACCTAGCCAGTGCCTAGCCTGTACCTAGCCAGTGCCTAGCCTGTACCTAGCCGGTGTCTAGCCTGTGCCTAGCCAGTGTCTAGCCTGTACCCAGCCAGTGTCTAGCCTTTGCCTAGCCAGTGTCTAGCCTGTGCCTAGCCAGTGTCTAGCCTGTGCCTAGCCAGTGTCTAGCCTGTGCCTAGCCAGTGTCTAGCCTGTGCCTAGCCAGTGTCTAGCCTGTACCTAGCCAGTTTCTAGCAGTGTCTAGCCTGTGCATAGCCAGAGTCTAGCCTGTGCCTAAGCAGTGTATAGCCTGTGTCTAGCCTGTGTCTAGCCTGTGTCTAGCCTGTGCCTAGCCAGTGTCTAGCCTGTGCCTAGCCAGTGTCTAGCCTGTGCCTAGCCAGTGTCTAGCCTGTGCCTAGCCAGTGTCTAGCCTGTGCCTAGCCAGTGTCTAGCCTGTGCCTAGCCAGTGTCTAGCCTGTGCCTAGCCAGTGTCTAGCCTGTGTCTAGGCTGTGTCTAGCCTGTGTCTAGCCTGTGCCTAGCCTGTCCCTAGCCTGTGTCTAGCCTGTGTCTAGCCTGTGTCTAGCCTGTTTCTAGCCTGTGTCTAGCCTGTGTCTTGCCTGTGTCTATCCTGTGTCTAGCCTGTGTCTAGCCTGTGTCTAGGCTGTGTCTAGCCTGTGTCTAGCCTGTGTCTAGCCTGTGTCTAGCCTGTGTCTAGCCTGTGTCTAGCCTGTGTCTAGCCTCTGTCTAGCCTGTGTCTAGCCTGTGCCTTGCCTGAGACTGGCATGTGGATTGCGTGTGCCTAGCCAATGTCTAGCCAGTACCTAGCCTGTGCCTAGCCAGTGTCTAGCCTTTGTCTAGCCTGTGCATAGCCAGAGTCTAGCCAGTGCCTAGCCAGTGTCTAGCCTTTGTCTACCCTGTGCATACCTAGGGTCTAGTCTGTACCTAGCCAGTGCCTAGCCAGTGCCTAGCCTGTACCTAGCCGGTGTCTAGCCTGTGCCTAGCCAGTGTCTAGCCTGTACCCAGCCAGTGTCTAGCCTGTGTCTAGCCTGTGCCTAGCCTGTGTCTAGCCTGTACCTAGCCAGTATCTAGCCTGTGCCTAGCCATTGTCTAGCCTGTGCCTAGCCATTGTCTAGCTTGTGCCCAGCCAGCGTCTAGCCTGTGTCTAGCCTGTGCCCAACCTGTGCCTAGCCTGTGTCTAGCCTGTGCCTAGCCTGTGTCTAGCCTGTGTCTAGCCTGTGTCTAGCCTGTGTCTAGGCTGTGTCTAGCCTGTTTCTAGCCTGTGTCTAGCCTGTGTTTAGCCTGTGTCTAGCCTGTGTCTAGCCTGTGTCTAGCCTGTGTCTAGCCTGTGTCTAGCCTGTGTCTAGCCTGTGTCTAGCCTTTGTCTAGCCTGTGTCTAGCATGTGCCTAGCTTCTGCCTAGCCTGTGCCTATCCTGTACCTAGCCAGTGCCTAGCTTGTACCTAGCCAGTGCCTAGCTTGTACCTAGCCAGTGCCTAGCCTGTACCTAGCCAGTGCCTAGCCTGTACCTAGCCGGTGTCTAGCCTGTGCCTAGCCAGTGTCTAGCCTGTACCCAGCCAGTGTCTAGCCTTTGCCTAGCCAGTGTCTAGCCTGTGCCTAGCCAGTGTCTAGCCTGTGCCTAGCCAGTGTCTAGCCTGTGCCTAGCCAGTGTCTAGCCTGTGCCTAGCCAGTGTCTAGCCTGTACCTAACCAGTTTCTAGCAGTGTCTAGCCTGTGCATAGCCAGAGTCTAGCCTGTGCCTAAGCAGTGTATAGCCTGTGTCTAGCCTGTGTCTAGCCTGTGCCTAGCCTGTGACTAGCATGTGTCTAGCCTGTGTCTAGCCTGTGTCTAGCCTGTGTCTAGCCTGTGTCTATCCTGTGTCTAGCCTGTGCCTAGCCAGTGTCTAGCCTGTGCCTAGCCAGTGTCTAGCCTGTGCCTAGCCAGTGTCTAGCCTGTGCCTAGCCAGTGTCTAGCCTGTGCCTAGCCAGTGTCTAGCCTGTGTCTAGCCTGTGTCTAGCCTGTGCCTAGCCTGTCCCTAGCCTGTGTCTAGCCTGTGTCTAGCCTGTTTCTAGCCTGTGTCTAGCCTGTGTCTAGCCTGTGTCTAGCTTGTGTCTAGCCTGTGCCTGGCTTGTGCCTAGCTTGTGTCTAGCCTGTGTCTAGCCTGTGTCTAGCCTGTGTCTAGCCTGTGTCTAGCCTGTGTCTAGCCTGTGTCTAGCCTGTGTCTAGCCTGTGTCTAGCCTGTGTCTAGCCTGTGTCTAGCCTGTGTCTCCCCTGTGTCTAGCCTGTGTCTAGCCTGTGTCTAGCCTGTGTCTAGCCTGTGTCTAGCCTGTGTCTAGCCTGTGTCTAGCCTGTGACTAGCCTGTGTCTAGCCTGTGTCTAGCCTGTGTCTAGCCTGTGTCAAGCCTGTGTCTAGCCTGTGTCTAGCCTGTGTCAAGCCTGTGTCTAGCCTATGCCTAGTCATAGTCTAGCCTGTGTTTAGCCTGTGTCTAGCATGTGTCTAGCCTGTGTCTAGCCTGTGTCTAGCCTGTGTCTAGCCTGTGTCTAGCCTGTGTCTAGCCTGTGTCTAGCCTGTGTCTAGCCTGCGCCTTGCCTGAGACTGGCATGTGGATAGCGTGTGCCTAGCCAGTTTCTAGCAGTGTCTAGCCTGTGCATAGCCAGAGTCTAGCCTGTGTCTAGTCTGTGTCTAGCCTGTGTCTAGCCTGTGTCTAGCCTGTGTCTAGCCTGTGTCTATCCTGTGTCTAGCCTGTGTCTAGCCTTTGACTAGCCTGTGTCTAGCCTGTGTCTAGCCTGTGTCTAGCATGTGCCTAGCCTCTGCCTTGCCTGTACCTAGCCTGTACCTAGCCAGTGCCTAGCCAGTGCCTAGCCAGTGCCTAGCCTGTGCCTAGCCAGTGTCTAGCCTGTACCTAGCCAGTTTCTACCCTGTGTCTAGCCTGTGCTTAGCCAGTGTCTAGTCTGTGCCAAGCCAGTGTCTAGCCTGTGCCTAGCCAGTGTCTAGCCTGTGTATAGCTTGTGCCTTGCCTGTGACTGGCATGTGCATAGCCTGTGCCTAACCAGTGTCTAGCCTGTGTCAAGCCTGTGCCTTGCCTGAGACTGGCATGTGCATAGCGTGTTCCGAGCCAGTGTCTAGCCAGTGCCTAGCTTGTGCCTAGCCAGTGTCTAGCCTTTGACTAGCCATTGTCTAGCCTGTGCCCAGCCTGTGCCTAGCCTGTGCCTAGCCTGTGCCTAGCCTGTGCCTAGCCTGTGTCTAGCCTGTGTCTAGCCTGTGTCTAGCCTGTGTCTTGCCTATGTCTAGCATGTGTCTAGCCTGTGTCTAGCCTGTGTCTAGCCTGTGTCTAGCCTGTGTCTAGCCTGTGTCTAGCCTGTGTCTAGCCTGTGTCTAGCCTGTGTCTAGCCTGAGTCTAGCCTCTGTCTAGCCTGTGTCTAGCCTGTGCCTTGCCTGAGACTGGCATGTGGATTGCGTGTGCCTAGCCAATGTCTAGCCAGTGCCTAGCTTGTGCCCAGCCAGTGTCTAGCCTTTGACTAGCCATTGTCTAGCCTGTGCCCAGCCTGTGCCTAGCCTGTGCCTAGCCTGTGCCTAGCCTGTGCCTAGCCTGTGCCTAGCCTGTGCCTAGCCTGTGCCTAGCCTGTGCCTAGCCTGTGCCTTGCCTGTGTCTAGCCTGTGTCTAGCCTGTGTCTAGCCTGTGTCTTGCCTGTGTCTATCCTGTGTCTAGCCTGTGTCTAGCCTGTGTCTAGCCTGTGTCTAGCCTGTGTCTAGCCTGTGTCTAGCCTGTGTCTAGCCTCTGTCTAGCCTGTGTCTAGCCTGTGCCTTGCCTGAGACTGGCATGTGGATTGCGTGTGCCTAGCCAATGTCTAGCCAGTACCTAGCCTGTGCCTAGCCAGTGTCTAGCCTTTGTCTAGCCTGTGCATAGCCAGAGTCTAGCCAGTGCCTAGCCAGTGTCTAGCCTTTGTCTACCCTGTGCATACCTAGGGGTCTAGTCTGTACCTAGCCAGTGCCTAGCCAGTGCCTAGCCTGTACCTAGCCAGTGCCTAGCCTGTACCTAGCCGGTGTCTAGCCTGTGCCTAGCCAGTGTCTAGCCTGTACCCAGCCAGTGTCTAGCCTGTGTCTAGCCTGTGCCTAGCCTGTGTCTAGCCTGTACCTAGCCAGTATCTAGCCTGTGCCTAGCCATTGTCTAGCCTGTGCCTAGCCATTGTCTAGCCTGTGCCCAGCCAGTGTCTAGCCTGTGTCTAGCCTGTGCCCAACCTGTGCCTAGCCTGTGTCTAGCCTGTGCCTAGCCTGTGTCTAGCCTGTGTCTAGCCTGTGTCTAGCCTGTGTCTAGGCTGTGTCTAGCCTGTTTCTAGCCTGTGTCTAGCCTGTGTTTAGCCTGTGTCTCGCCTGTGTCTAGCCTGTGTCTAGCCTGTGTCTAGCCTGTGTCTAGCCTGTGTCTAGCCTGTGTCTAGCCTTTGTCTAGCCTGTGTCTAGCATGTGCCTAGCTTCTGCCTAGCCTGTGCCTATCCTGTACCTAGCCAGTGCCTAGCTTGTACCTAGCCAGTGCCTAGCTTGTACCTAGCCAGTGCCTAGCCTGTACCTAGCCAGTGCCTAGCCTGTACCTAGCCGGTGTCTAGCCTGTGCCTAGCCAGTGTCTAGCCTGTACCCAGCCAGTGTCTAGCCTGTGCCTAGCCAGTGTCTAGCCTGTACCCAGCCAGTGTCTAGCCTTTGCCTAGCCAGTGTCTAGCCTTTGCCTAGCCAGTGTCTAGCCTGTGCCTAGCCAGTGTCTAGCCTGTGCCTAGCCAGTGTCTAGCCTGTGCCTAGCCAGTGTCTAGCCTGTACCTAGCCAGTTTCTAGCAGTGTCTGTGCATAGCCAGAGTCTAGCCTGTGCCTAAGCAGTGTATAGCCTGTGTCTAGCCTGTGTCTAGCCTGTGCCTAGCCTGTACCCAGCCAGTGTCTATCCTGTGCCTGGCTTGTGCCTAGCTTGTGTCTAGCCTGTGTCTAGCCTGTGTCTAGCCTGTGTTTAGCCTGTGTCTAGCCTGTGTCTAGCCTGTGTCTAGCCTGTGTTTAGCCTGTGTCTAGCCTGTGTCTAGCCTGTGTCTAGCCTGTGTCTACCCTGTGTCTAGCCTGTGTCTAGCCTGTGTCTAGCCTGTGTCTAGCCTGTGTCTAGCCTGTGTCTAGCCTGTGTCTAGCCTGTGACTAGCCTGTGTCTAGCCTGTGTCTAGCCTGTATTTAGCCTGTGTCTAGCCTGTGTCTAGCCTGTGTCTAGCCTGTGTCAAGCCTGTGTCTAGCCTGTGTCTAGCCTGTGTCAAGCCTGTGTCTAGCCTATGCCTAGTCATAGTCTAGCCTGTGTTTAGCCTGTGTCTAGCATGTGTCTAGCCTGTGTCTAGCCTGTGTCTAGCCTGTGTCTAGCCTGTGTCTAGCCTGTGTCTAGCCTGTGTCTAGCCTGTGTCTAGCCTGTGTCTAGCCTGCGCCTTGCCTGAGACTGGCATGTGGATAGCGTGTGTCTAGCCAGTTTCTAGCAGTGTCTAGCCTGTGCATAGCCAGAGTCTAGCCTGTGTCTAGTCTGTGTCTAGCCTGTGTCTAGCCTGTGTCTAGCCTGTGTCTATCCTGTGTCTAGCCTGTGTCTAGCCTTTGACTAGCCTGTGTCTAGCCTGTGTCTAGCCTGTGTCTAGCATGTGCCTAGCCTCTGCCTTGCCTGTACCTAGCCTGTACCTAGCCAGTGCCTAGCCAGTGCCTAGCCAGTGCCTAGCCTGTACCTAGCCAGTGCCTAGCCTGTACCTAGCCAGTGCCTAGCCTGTATCTAGCCAGTGTCTAGCCTGTGCCTAGCCATTGTCTAGCCTGTACCAAGCCAGTGTCTAGCCTGTGTCTGGCCTGTGCCTAGCCAGTGTCTAGCCTGTGCCTAGCCAGTGTATAGCCTGTGCCTAGCCAGTGTCTAGCTTGTGCCTAGCCAGTGTCTAGCCTGTGTATAGCTTGTGCCTTGCCTGTGACTGGCATGTGCATAGCCTGTGCCTAACCAGTGTCTAGCCTGTGTCAAGCCTGTGCCTTGCCTGAGACTGGCATGTGCATAGCGTGTTCCGAGCCAGTGTCTAGCCAGTGCCTAGCTTGTGCCTAGCCAGTGTCTAGCCTTTGACTAGCCATTGTCTAGCCTGTGCCCAGCCTGTGCCTAGCCTGTGCCTAGCCTGTGCCTAGCCTGTGCCTAGCCTGTGTCTAGCCTGTGTCTAGCCTGTGTCTAGCCTGTGTCTTGCCTATGTCTAGCATGTGTCTAGCCTGTGTCTAGCCTGTGTCTAGCCTGTGTCTAGCCAGTGTCTAGCCTGTGTCTAGCCTGTGTCTAGCCTGTGTCTAGCCTGTGTCTAGCCTGAGTCTAGCCTCTGTCTAGCCTGTGTCTAGCCTGTGCCTTGCCTGAGACTGGCATGTGGATTGCGTGTGCCTAGCCAATGTCTAGCCAGTGCCTAGCTTGTGCCCAGCCAGTGTCTAGCCTTTGACTAGCCATTGTCTAGCCTGTGCCCAGCCTGTGCCTAGCCTGTGTCTAGCCTGTGCCTAGCCTGTGCCTAGCCTGTGCCTAGCCTGTGCCTTGCCTGTGTCTAGCCTGTGTCTAGCCTGTGTCTAGCCTGTGTCTTGCCTGTGTCTATCCTGTGTCTAGCCTGTGTCTAGCCTGTGTCTAGCCTGTGTCTAGCCTGTGTCTAGCCTGTGTCTAGCCTGTGTCTAGCCTCTGTCTAGCCTGTGTCAAGCCTGTGCCTTGCCTGAGACTGGCATGTGCATAGCGTGTTCCGAGCCAGTGTCTAGCCAGTGCCTAGCTTGTGCCTAGCCAGTGTCTAGCCTTTGACTAGCCATTGTCTAGCCTGTGCCCAGCCTGTGCCTAGCCTGTGCCTAGCCTGTGCCTAGCCTGTGCCTAGCCTGTGTCTAGCCTGTGTCTAGCCTGTGTCTAGCCTGTGTCTTGCCTATGTCTAGCATGTGTCTAGCCTGTGTCTAGCCTGTGTCTAGCCTGTGTCTAGCCTGTGTCTAGCCTGTGTCTAGCCTGTGTCTAGCCTGTGTCTAGCCTGTGTCTAGCCTGTGTCTAGCCTGAGTCTAGCCTCTGTCTAGCCTGTGTCTAGCCTGTGCCTTGCCTGAGACTGGCATGTGGATTGCGTGTGCCTAGCCAATGTCTAGCCAGTGCCTAGCTTGTGCCCAGCCAGTGTCTAGCCTTTGA
Source organism: Zaprionus gabonicus (assembly GCA_018903695.1). Taxonomy (NCBI): domain Eukaryota; kingdom Metazoa; phylum Arthropoda; class Insecta; order Diptera; family Drosophilidae; genus Zaprionus; species Zaprionus gabonicus. The sequence goes on from JAEIFO010001178.1 coordinate 129,537, forward strand.
CTAGCCATTGTCTAGCCTGTGCCCAGCCTGTGCCTAGCCTGTGCCTAGCCTGTGCCTAGCCTGTGCCTAGCCTGTGCCTAGCCTGTGCCTAGCCTGTGCCTAGCCTGTGCCTAGCCAGTGTCTAGCCTGTGCCTAGCCAGTGTATAGCCTGTGCCTAGCCAGTGTCTAGCTTGTGCCTAGCCAGTGTCTAGCCTGTGTATAGCTTGTGCCTTGCCTGTGACTGGCATGTGCATAGCCTGTGCCTAACCAGTGTCTAGCCTGTGTCAAGCCTGTGCCTTGCCTGAGACTGGCATGTGCATAGCGTGTTCCGAGCCAGTGTCTAGCCAGTGCCTAGCTTGTGCCTAGCCAGTGTCTAGCCTTTGACTAGCCATTGTCTAGCCTGTGCCCAGCCTGTGCCTAGCCTGTGCCTAGCCTGTGCCTAGCCTGTGCCTAGCCTGTGTCTAGCCTGTGTCTAGCCTGTGTCTAGCCTGTGTCTTGCCTATGTCTAGCATGTGTCTAGCCTGTGTCTAGCCTGTGTCTAGCCTGTGTCTAGCCAGTGTCTAGCCTGTGTCTAGCCTGTGTCTAGCCTGTGTCTAGCCTGTGTCTAGCCTGAGTCTAGCCTCTGTCTAGCCTGTGTCTAGCCTGTGCCTTGCCTGAGACTGGCATGTGGATTGCGTGTGCCTAGCCAATGTCTAGCCAGTGCCTAGCTTGTGCCCAGCCAGTGTCTAGCCTTTGACTAGCCATTGTCTAGCCTGTGCCCAGCCTGTGCCTAGCCTGTGTCTAGCCTGTGCCTAGCCTGTGCCTAGCCTGTGCCTAGCCTGTGCCTAGCCTGTGCCTAGCCTGTGCCTTGCCTGTGTCTAGCCTGTGTCTAGCCTGTGTCTAGCCTGTGTCTTGCCTGTGTCTATCCTGTGTCTAGCCTGTGTCTAGCCTGTGTCTAGCCTGTGTCTAGCCTGTGTCTAGCCTGTGTCTAGCCTGTGTCTAGCCTGTGTCTAGCCTCTGTCTAGCCTGTGTCAAGCCTGTGCCTTGCCTGAGACTGGCATGTGCATAGCGTGTTCCGAGCCAGTGTCTAGCCAGTGCCTAGCTTGTGCCTAGCCAGTGTCTAGCCTTTGACTAGCCATTGTCTAGCCTGTGCCCAGCCTGTGCCTAGCCTGTGCCTAGCCTGTGCCTAGCCTGTGCCTAGCCTGTGTCTAGCCTGTGTCTAGCCTGTGTCTAGCCTGTGTCTTGCCTATGTCTAGCATGTGTCTAGCCTGTGTCTAGCCTGTGTCTAGCCTGTGTCTAGCCTGTGTCTAGCCTGTGTCTAGCCTGTGTCTAGCCTGTGTCTAGCCTGTGTCTAGCCTGTGTCTAGCCTGAGTCTAGCCTCTGTCTAGCCTGTGTCTAGCCTGTGCCTTGCCTGAGACTGGCATGTGGATTGCGTGTGCCTAGCCAATGTCTAGCCAGTGCCTAGCTTGTGCCCAGCCAGTGTCTAGCCTTTGACTAGCCATTGTCTAGCCTGTGCCCAGCCTGTGCCTAGCCTGTGCCTAGCCTGTGCCTAGCCTGTGCCTAGCCTGTGCCTAGCCTGTGCCTAGCCTGTGCCTAGCCTGTGCCTAGCCTGTGCCTAGCCTGTGCCTTGCCTGTGTCTAGCCTGTGTCTAGCCTGTGTCTAGCCTGTGTCTTGCCTGTGTCTATCCTGTGTCTAGCCTGTGTCTAGCCTGTGTCTAGCCTGTGTCTAGCCTGTGTCTAGCCTGTGTCTAGCCTGTGTCTAGCCTGTGTCTAGCCTCTGTCTAGCCTGTGTCTAGCCTGTGCCTTGCCTGAGACTGGCATGTGGATTGCGTGTGCCTAGCCAATGTCTAGCCAGTACCTAGCCTGTGCCTAGCCAGTGTCTAGCCTTTGTCTAGCCTGTGCATAGCCAGAGTCTAGCCAGTGCCTAGCCAGTGTCTAGCCTTTGTCTACCCTGTGCATACCTAGGGTCTAGTCTGTACCTAGCCAGTGCCTAGCCAGTGCCTAGCCTGTACCTAGCCAGTGCCTAGCCTGTACCTAGCCGGTGTCTAGCCTGTGCCTAGCCAGTGTCTAGCCTGTACCCAGCCAGTGTCTAGCCTGTGTCTAGCCTGTGCCTAGCCTGTGTCTAGCCTGTACCTAGCCAGTATCTAGCCTGTGCCTAGCCATTGTCTAGCCTGTGCCTAGCCATTGTCTAGCCTGTGCCTAGCCATTGTCTAGCCTGTGCCCAGCCAGTGTCTAGCCTGTGTCTAGCCTGTGCCCAACCTGTGCCTAGCCTGTGTCTAGCCTGTGCCTAGCCTGTGTCTAGCCTGTGTCTAGCCTGTGTCTAGCCTGTGTCTAGGCTGTGTCTAGCCTGTTTCTAGCCTGTGTCTAGCCTGTGTTTAGCCTGTGTCTCGCCTGTGTCTAGCCTGTGTCTAGCCTGTGTCTAGCCTGTGTCTAGCCTGTGTCTAGCCTGTGTCTAGCCTTTGTCTAGCCTGTGTCTAGCATGTGCCTAGCTTCTGCCTAGCCTGTGCCTATCCTGTACCTAGCCAGTGCCTAGCTTGTACCTAGCCAGTGCCTAGCTTGTACCTAGCCAGTGCCTAGCCTGTACCTAGCCAGTGCCTAGCCTGTACCTAGCCGGTGTCTAGCCTGTGCCTAGCCAGTGTCTAGCCTGTACCCAGCCAGTGTCTAGCCTGTGCCTAGCCAGTGTCTAGCCTGTACCCAGCCAGTGTCTAGCCTTTGCCTAGCCAGTGTCTAGCCTGTGCCTAGCCAGTGTCTAGCCTGTGCCTAGCCAGTGTCTAGCCTGTGCCTAGCCAGTGTCTAGCCTGTGCCTAGCCAGTGTCTAGCCTGTACCTAGCCAGTTTCTAGCAGTGTCTGTGCATAGCCAGAGTCTAGCCTGTGCCTAAGCAGTGTATAGCCTGTGTCTAGCCTGTGTCTAGCCTGTGCCTAGCCTGTACCCAGCCAGTGTCTATCCTGTGCCTGGCTTGTGCCTAGCTTGTGTCTAGCCTGTGTCTAGCCTGTGTCTAGCCTGTGTTTAGCCTGTGTCTAGCCTGTGTCTAGCCTGTGTCTAGCCTGTGTTTAGCCTGTGTCTAGCCTGTGTCTAGCCTGTGTCTAGCCTGTGTCTACCCTGTGTCTAGCCTGTGTCTAGCCTGTGTCTAGCCTGTGTCTAGCCTGTGTCTAGCCTGTGTCTAGCCTGTGTCTAGCCTGTGACTAGCCTGTGTCTAGCCTGTGTCTAGCCTGTATTTAGCCTGTGTCTAGCCTGTGTCTAGCCTGTGTCTAGCCTGTGTCAAGCCTGTGTCTAGCCTGTGTCTAGCCTGTGTCAAGCCTGTGTCTAGCCTATGCCTAGTCATAGTCTAGCCTGTGTTTAGCCTGTGTCTAGCATGTGTCTAGCCTGTGTCTAGCCTGTGTCTAGCCTGTGTCTAGCCTGTGTCTAGCCTGTGTCTAGCCTGTGTCTAGCCTGTGTCTAGCCTGCGCCTTGCCTGAGACTGGCATGTGGATAGCGTGTGTCTAGCCAGTTTCTAGCAGTGTCTAGCCTGTGCATAGCCAGAGTCTAGCCTGTGTCTAGTCTGTGTCTAGCCTGTGTCTAGCCTGTGTCTAGCCTGTGTCTATCCTGTGTCTAGCCTGTGTCTAGCCTTTGACTAGCCTGTGTCTAGCCTGTGTCTAGCCTGTGTCTAGCATGTGCCTAGCCTCTGCCTTGCCTGTACCTAGCCTGTACCTAGCCAGTGCCTAGCCAGTGCCTAGCCAGTGCCTAGCCTGTACCTAGCCAGTGCCTAGCCTGTACCTAGCCAGTGCCTAGCCTGTATCTAGCCAGTGTCTAGCCTGTGCCTAGCCATTGTCTAGCCTGTACCAAGCCAGTGTCTAGCCTGTGTCTGGCCTGTGCCTAGCCAGTGTCTAGCCTGTGCCTAGCCAGTGTATAGCCTGTGCCTAGCCAGTGTCTAGCTTGTGCCTAGCCAGTGTCTAGCCTGTGTATAGCTTGTGCCTTGCCTGTGACTGGCATGTGCATAGCCTGTGCCTAACCAGTGTCTAGCCTGTGTCAAGCCTGTGCCTTGCCTGAGACTGGCATGTGCATAGCGTGTTCCGAGCCAGTGTCTAGCCAGTGCCTAGCTTGTGCCTAGCCAGTGTCTAGCCTTTGACTAGCCATTGTCTAGCCTGTGCCCAGCCTGTGCCTAGCCTGTGCCTAGCCTGTGCCTAGCCTGTGCCTAGCCTGTGTCTAGCCTGTGTCTAGCCTGTGTCTAGCCTGTGTCTTGCCTATGTCTAGCATGTGTCTAGCCTGTGTCTAGCCTGTGTCTAGCCTGTGTCTAGCCAGTGTCTAGCCTGTGTCTAGCCTGTGTCTAGCCTGTGTCTAGCCTGTGTCTAGCCTGAGTCTAGCCTCTGTCTAGCCTGTGTCTAGCCTGTGCCTAGCCAGTGTCTAGCCTGTGTATAGCTTGTGCCTTGCCTGTGACTGGCATGTGCATAGCCTGTGCCTAACCAGTGTCTAGCCTGTGTCAAGCCTGTGCCTTGCCTGAGACTGGCATGTGCATAGCGTGTTCCGAGCCAGTGTCTAGCCAGTGCCTAGCTTGTGCCCAGCCTGTGCCTAGCCTGTGTCTAGCCTGTGCCTAGCCTGTGCCTAGCCTGTGCCTAGCCTGTGCCTAGCCTGTGCCTAGCCTGTGCCTTGCCTGTGTCTAGCCTGTGTCTAGCCTGTGTCTAGCCTGTGTCTTGCCTGTGTCTATCCTGTGTCTAGCCTGTGTCTAGCCTGTGTCTAGCCTGTGTCTAGCCTGTGTCTAGCCTGTGTCTAGCCTCTGTCTAGCCTGTGTCTAGCCTGTGCCTTGCCTGAGACTGGCATGTGGATTGCGTGTGCCTAGCCAATGTCTAGCCAGTACCTAGCCTGTGCCTAGCCAGTGTCTAGCCTTTGTCTAGCCTGTGCATAGCCAGAGTCTAGCCAGTGCCTAGCCAGTGTCTAGCCTTTGTCTACCCTGTGCATACCTAGGGTCTAGTCTGTACCTAGCCAGTGCCTAGCCAGTGCCTAGCCTGTACCTAGCCAGTGCCTAGCCTGTACCTAGCCGGTGTCTAGCCTGTGCCTAGCCAGTGTCTAGCCTGTACCCAGCCAGTGTCTAGCCTGTGTCTAGCCTGTGCCTAGCCTGTGTCTAGCCTGTACCTAGCCAGTATCTAGCCTGTGCCTAGCCATTGTCTAGCCTGTGCCCAGCCAGTGTCTAGCCTGTGTCTAGCCTGTGCCCAACCTGTGCCTAGCCTGTGTCTAGCCTGTGCCTAGCCTGTGTCTAGCCTGTGTCTAGCCTGTGTCTAGCCTGTGTCTAGGCTGTGTCTAGCCTGTTTCTAGCCTGTGTCTAGCCTGTGTTTAGCCTGTGTCTCGCCTGTGTCTAGCCTGTGTCTAGCCTGTGTCTAGCCTGTGTCTAGCCTGTGTCTAGCCTGTGTCTAGCCTTTGTCTAGCCTGTGTCTAGCATGTGCCTAGCTTCTGCCTAGCCTGTGCCTATCCTGTACCTAGCCAGTGCCTAGCTTGTACCTAGCCAGTGCCTAGCTTGTACCTAGCCAGTGCCTAGCCTGTACCTAGCCAGTGCCTAGCCTGTACCTAGCCGGTGTCTAGCCTGTGCCTAGCCAGTGTCTAGCCTGTACCCAGCCAGTGTCTAGCCTGTGCCTAGCCAGTGTCTAGCCTGTACCCAGCCAGTGTCTAGCCTTTGCCTAGCCAGTGTCTAGCCTGTGCCTAGCCAGTGTCTAGCCTGTGCCTAGCCAGTGTCTAGCCTGTGCCTAGCCAGTGTCTAGCCTGTGCCTAGCCAGTGTCTAGCCTGTACCTAGCCAGTTTCTAGCAGTGTCTGTGCATAGCCAGAGTCTAGCCTGTGCCTAAGCAGTGTATAGCCTGTGTCTAGCCTGTGTCTAGCCTGTGCCTAGCCTGTACCCAGCCAGTGTCTATCCTGTGTCTAGCCTGTGCCTAGCCAGTGTCTAGCCTGTGCCTAGCCAGTGTCTAGCCTGTGCCTAGCCAGTGTCTAGCCTGTGCCTAGCCAGTGTCTAGCCTGTGCCTAGCCAGTGTCTAGCCTGTGCCTAGCCAGTGTCTAGCCTGTGTCTAGCCTGTGTCTAGCCTGTGTCTAGCCTGTGCCTAGCCTGTCCCTAGCCTGTGTCTAGCCTGTGTCTAGCCTGTGTCTAGCCTGTTTCTAGCCTGTGTCTAGCCTGTGTCTAGCCTGTGTCTAGCTTGTGTCTAGCCTGTGCCTGGCTTGTGCCTAGCTTGTGTCTAGCCTGTGTCTAGCCTGTGTCTAGCCTGTGTTTAGCCTGTGTCTAGCCTGTGTCTAGCCTGTGTCTAGCCTGTGTTTAGCCTGTGTCTAGCCTGTGTCTAGCCTGTGTCTAGCCTGTGTCTACCCTGTGTCTAGCCTGTGTCTAGCCTGTGTCTAGCCTGTGTCTAGCCTGTGTCTAGCCTGTGTCTAGCCTGTGTCTAGCCTGTGTCTAGCCTGTGTCTAGCCTGTGTCTAGCCTGCGCCTTGCCTGAGACTGGCATGTGGATAGCGTGTGCCTAGCCAGTTTCTAGCAGTGTCTAGCCTGTGCATAGCCAGAGTCTAGCCTGTGTCTAGTCTGTGTCTAGCCTGTGTCTAGCCTGTGTCTAGCCTGTGTCTAGCCTGTGTCTATCCTGTGTCTAGCCTGTGTCTAGCCTTTGACTAGCCTGTGTCTAGCCTGTGTCTAGCCTGTGTCTAGCATGTGCCTAGCCTCTGCCTTGCCTGTACCTAGCCTGTACCTAGCCAGTGCCTAGCCAGTGCCTAGCCAGTGCCTAGCCTGTACCTAGCCAGTGCCTAGCCTGTACCTAGCCAGTGCCTAGCCTGTATCTAGCCAGTGTCTAGCCTGTGCCTAGCCATTGTCTAGCCTGTACCAAGCCAGTGTCTAGCCTGTGTCTGGCCTGTGCCTAGCCAGTGTCTAGCCTGTGCCTAGCCAGTGCATAGCCTGTGCCTAGCCAGTGTCTAGCCTGTGCCTAGCCAGTGTCTAGCCTGTACCTAGCCAGTTTCTACCCTGTGTCTAGCCTGTGCTTAGCCAGTGTCTAGTCTGTGCCAAGCCAGTGTCTAGCCTGTGCCTAGCCAGTGTCTAGCCTGTGTATAGCTTGTGCCTTGCCTGTGACTGGCATGTGCATAGCCTGTGCCTAACCAGTGTCTAGCCTGTGTCAAGCCTGTGCCTTGCCGTAGACTGGCATGTGCATAGCGTGTTCCGAGCCAGTGTCTAGCCAGTGCCTAGCTTGTGCCTAGCTTGTGGCTAGCCTGTGCACAACCTGTGCCTAGCCTGTGTCTAGCCTGTGTCTAGCCTGTGTCTAGCCTGTGTCTAGCCTGTGTCTAGCCTGTGTCTAGCCTGTGTTTAGCCTGTGTCTAGCCTGTGTCTAGCCTGTGTCTAGCCTGTGTCTAGCCTGTGTCTAGCCTGTGTCTAGCCTGTGTCTAGCCTGTGTCTAGCCTGTGTATAGCCTGTGTCTAGCCTGTGTCCAGCCTGTGTCTAGCCAGTGCCTAGCCTGTGTTAAGCCTGTGTCTAGCCTGTGTCTAGCATGTGTTTAGCCTGTGTCTAGCCTGTGTCTAGCCTGTGTCTAGCCTGTGTCTAGCCTGTGTCTAGCCTGTGTCTAGCCTGTGTCTAGCCTGTGTCTAGCCTGTGTCTAGCCTGTGTCTAGCCTGTGTCTAGCCTGTGTCTATACTGTGTCTAGCCTGTGTCTAGCCTGTGTCTAGCCTGTGTCTAGCCTGTGTCTAGCCTGTGTATAGCCTGAGTCTAGCCTGTGTCCAGCCTGTGTCTAGCCAGTGCCTAGCCTGTCTTAAGCCTGTGTCTAGCCTGTGTCTAGCATGTGTCTAGCCTGTGTCTAGCCTGTGTCTAGCCTGTGTCTAGCCTGTGTCTAGCCTGTGTCTAGCCTGTGTCTAGCCTGTGTCTAGCCTGTGTCTAGCCTGTGTCTAGCCTGTGTCTAGCCTGTGTCTCCTGTGTCTAGCCTGTGTCTAGCCTGTGTCTAGCCTGTGTCTAGCCTGTGTCTAGCCTGTGTATAGCCTGTGTCTAGCCTGTGTCCAGCCTGTGTCTAGCCAGTGCCTAGCCTGTGTTAAGCCTGTGTCTAGCCTGTGTCTAGCCTGTGTCTAGCCTGTGTCTAGCCTGTGTCTAGCCTGTGTCTAGCCTGTGTCTAGCCTGTGTCTAGCCTGTGTCTATACTGTGTCTAGCCTGTGTCTAGCCTGTGTCTAGCCTGTGTCTAGCCTGTGTCTAGCCTGTGCTTAGCCAGTGTCTAGTCTGTGCCAAGCCAGTGTCTAGCCTGTGCCTAGCCAGTATCTAGCCTGTGTATAGCCTGTGCCTTGCCTGTGACTGGCATGTGCATAGCCTGTGCCTAGCCAGTGTCTAGCCTGTGTCAAGCCTGTGCCTTGCCTGAGACTGGCATGTGCATAGCGTGTTCCGAGCCGGTGTCTAGCCTGTGCCTAGCCTGTGCCTAGCTTGTGGCTAGCCTGTGCCCAACCTTTGCCTAGCCTGTGTCTAGCCTGTGTCTAGCCTGTGTCTAGCCTGTGTCTAGCCTATGTCTAGCCTGTACCTAGCCAGTGCCTAGCCTATACCTAGCCAGTGTCTTGCCTGTGCCTAGCCAGTGTCTTGCCTGTGCCTAGCCAGTGTCTTGCCTGTGCCTAGCCAGTGTCTAGCCTGTGCCTAGCCAGTGTCTATCCTGTGCCTAGCCAGTGTCTAGCCTGTACCTAGCCAGTTTCTAGCCTGTGTCTAGCCTGTGCTTAGCCAGTGTCTAGTCTGTGCCAAGCCAGTGTCTAGCCTGTGCCTAGCCAGTGTCTAGCCTGTGTATAGCCTGTGCCTTGCCTGAGACTGGCATGTGCATAGCCTGTGCCTAGCCAGTGTCTAGCCTGTGTCAAGCCTGTGCCTTGCCTGAGACAGGCATGTGCATAGCGTGTTCCGAGCCAGTGTCTACCCAGTGCCTAGCCTGTGCCTAGCCAGTGTCTAGCCTTTGTCTAGCCATTGTCTAGCCTGTGCCCAGCCAGTGTCTAGCCTGAGTCTAGCCTGTGCCAAGCCAGTGTCTAGCCTGAGTCTAGCCTGTGCCTAACCTATGCCTAGCCTGTGCCTAGCCTGTGCCTAGCCTGTGTCTAGCCTGTGTCTAGCCTGTGTCTAGCCTGTGTCTAGCCTGTGTCTAGCCTTTGCCTAGCCTGTGTCTAGCCTGTGTCTAGCCTGTGTCTAGCCTGTGTCTAGCCTGTGTCTAGCCTGTGTCTAGCCTGTGTCTAGCCTGTGTCTAGCCTGTGTCTAGCCTGTGTCTAGCCTGTGTCTAGCCTGTGTCTAGCCTGTGTCTAGCCTGTGCATAGCCTGTGTCTAGCCTGTGTCCAGCCTGTGTCTATCCTGTGTCTAGCCTGTGTCTAGCCTGTGTCTAGCCTGTGCCTAGCCATTGTCTAGCCTTTGTCTAGCCTGTGCATAGCCAGAGTCTAGCCTGTGTCTAGCCTGTGTCTAGCCTGTGTCTAGCCTGTGTCTAGCCTGTGTCTAGCCTGTGTCTAGCCTGTGCCTTGCCTGAGACTGGCATGTGGATAGCGTGTGCCTAGCTAGTGTCTAGCCAGTGCCTAGCCTGTGCCTAGCCTGTGCCTAGCCAGTGTCTAGCCTTTGTCTAGCCTGTGCATAGCCAGTGTCTAGCCAGTGTACAGCCTCTGTCTAGCCTGTGTCTAGTCTGTGTCTTGACGGTGTCTAGCCTGTGTCTAGCCTGTGCCTAGCCTGTGCCTAGCCTGTGCCTAGCTTGTGCCTAGCCTGTGTCTAGCCTGTGTCTAGCCTGTGTCTGGCCTGTGTCTGGCCTGTGTCTAGCCTGTGTCTAGCCTGTGTCTAGCCTGAGTCTAGCCTGTGTCTAGCCTGTGTCTAGCCTGTGTCTAGCCTGTGTTTAGCCTGTGTTTAGCCTGAGTCTAGCCTGTGTCTAGCCTGTGCCTAGCTTGTGGCTAGCCTGTGTCTACCTTGTGTCTAGCATGTGTCTAGCCTGTGTCTAGCCTCTGTCTAGCCTGTGTCTAGCCTGTTTCTAGCCTGTGTCTACCCTGTTTCTAGCCTGTGTCTAGCCTGTGTCTAGCCTGTGTCTAGCCTGTACCTAGCCTGTGTCTAGCCTGTGTATAGCTTGTGCCTTGCCTGTGACTGGCATGTGCATAGCCTGTGCCTAACCAGTGTCTAGCCTGTGTCAAGCCTGTGTCTTGCCTGAGACTGGCATGTGCATAGCGTGTTCCGAGCCAGTGTCTAGCCAGTGCCTAGCTTGTGCCTAGCCAGTGTCTAGCCTTTGACTAGCCATTGTCTAGCCTGTGCCCAGCCCCTGCCTAGCCTGTGCCTAGCCTGTGTCTAGCCTGTGTCTAGCCTGTGTCTAGCCTGTGTCTTGCCTGTGTCTAGCCTGTGTCTAGCCTGTGTCTAGCCTGTGTCTAGCCTGTGTCTAGCCTGTGTCTAGCCTGTGTCTAGCCTGTGTCTAGCCTCTGTCTAGCCTGTGTCTAGCCTGTGCCTTGCCTGAGACTGGCATGTGGATTGCGTGTGCCTAGCCAATGTCTAGCCAGTACCTAGCCTGTGCCTAGCCAGTGTCTAGCCTTTGTCTAGCCTGTGCAAGGCCAGAGTCTAGCCAGTGCCTAGCCAGTGCCTAGCGTGTGTCTAGACTGTGTCTAGCCTGTGTCTAGCTTGTGTCTAGCCTGTGTCTAGCCTGTGTCTAGCCTGTGCGTAGCCTGTGCCTAGCCTGTGCCTAGCCTGTGCCTAGCCTGTGCCAAGCCTGTGCCTAGCCTGTGCCTAGCCTGTGCCTCGCCTGTGCCTAGCCTGTGCCAGGCCTGTGCCTAGCCTGTGCCTTGACTGTGCCTAGCTTGTGGCTAGCCTGTGCCTAGCTTGTGGCTAGCCTGTGCCCAACCTGTGCCTAGCCTGTGTCTAGCCAAAGTCTAGCCTGTGTCTAGCCAAAGTCTAGCCTGTGTCTAGCCTGTGTCTAGGATGTGTCTAGCCTGTTTCTAGCCTGTGTCTAGCCTGTGTCTAGCCTGTGTCTAGCCTGTGTCTAGCCTGTGTCTAGCCTGTGTCTAGCCTGTGTCTAGCCTGTGTCTAGCCTGTGTCTAGCCTGTGTCTAGCCTGTGTCTAGCCTGTGTCTAGCCTGTGTCTAGCCTGTGTCTAGCCTGTGTCTAGCCTGAGTCTAGCCTGTGTCTAGCCTGTGTCTAGCCTGTGTCTAGCCTGTGTCTAGCCTTTGTCAAGCCTGTGTCTAGCATGTGCCTAGCCTCTGCCTAGCCTGTGCCTATCCTGTACCTAGCCAGTGCCTAGCTTGTACCTAGCCAGTGCCTAGCCTGTACCTAGCCAGTGCCTAGCCTGTACCTAGCCGGTGTCTAGCCTGTGCCTAGCCAGTGTCTAGCCTGTACCCAGCCAGTGTCTAGCCTGTACCCAGCCAGTGTCTAGCCTGTGCCTAGCCAGTGTCTAGCCTGTGCCTAGCCAGTATCTAGCCTGTGCCTAGCCAGTGTCTAGCCTGTACCTAGCCAGTTTCTAGCAGTGTCTAGCCTGTGCATAGCCAGAGTCTAGCCTGTGCCTAGGCAGTGTATAGCCTGTGTCTAGCCTGTGTCTAGCCTGTGCCTAGCCTGTACCCAGCCAGTGTCTAGCCTGTGTCTAGCCTGTGCCTAGCCAGTGTCTAGCCTGTGCCTAGCCAGTGTCTAGCCTGTGCCTAGCCAGTGTCTAGCCTGTGCCTAGCCAGTGTCTAGCCTGTGCCTAGCCAGTGTCTAGCCTGTACCTAGGCACTTTCTAGCAGTGTCTAGCCTGTGCATAGCCAGAGTCTAGCCCGTGCCTAGCCAGTGTTTAGCCTGTGTCTAGCCAGTGTCTAGCCTGTGCCTAGGCAGTGTCTAGCCTGTGCCTAGCCATTGTCTAGCCTGTACCAAGCCAGTGTCTAGCCTGTGTCTGGCCTGTGCCTAGCCAGTGTCTAGCCTGTGCCTAGCCAGTGTCTAGCCTGTGCCTAGCCAGTGTCTAGCCTGTACCTAGCCAGTTTCTAGCCTGTGTCTAGCCTGTGCTTAGCCAGTGTCTAGTCTGTGCCAAGCCAGTGTCTAGCCTGTGCCTAGCCAGTGTCTAGCCTGTGTATAGCTTGTGCCTTGCCTGTGACTGGCATGTGCATAGCCTGTGCCTAACCAGTGTCTAGCCTGTGTCAAGCCTGTGCCTTGCCTGAGACTGGCATGTGCATAGCGTGTTCCGAGCCAGTGTCTAGCCAGTGCCTAGCTTGTGCCCAGCCAGTGTCTAGCCTTTGACTAGCCATTGTCTAGCCTGTGCCCAGCCTGTGCCTAGCCTGTGCCTAGCCTGTGCCTAGCCTGTGCCTAGCCTGTGCCTAGCCTGTGCCTAGCCTGTGCCTAGCCTGTGTCTAGCCTGTGTCTAGCCTGTGTCTAGCCTGTGTCTTGCCTGTGTCTATCCTGTGTCTAGCCTGTGTCTAGCCTGTGTCTAGCCTGTGTCTAGCCTGTAGTTAGCCTGTGTCTAGCCTGTGTCTAGTCTGTGTCTAGCCTGTGTCTAGCCTGTGTCTAGCCTGTGTCTAGCCTGTGTCTATCCTGTGTCTAGCCTGTGTCTAGCCAGTGCCTAGCCTGTACCTAGCCAGTGCCTAGCCTGTACCTAGCCAGTGCCTAGCATGTATCTAGCCAGTGTCTAGCCTGTGCCTAGCCAGTGTCTAGCCTGTGCCTAGCCATTGTCTAGCCTGTACCAAGCCAGTGTCTAGCCTGTGTCTGGCCTGTGCCTAGCCAGTGTCTAGCCTGTGCCTAGCCAGTGTCTAGCCTGTGCCTAGCCAGTGTCTAGCCTGTACCTAGCCAGTTTCTAGCCTGTGTCTAGCCTGTGCTTAGCCAGTGTCTAGTCTGTGCCAAGCCAGTGTCTAGCCTGTGCCTAGCCAGTGTCTAGCCTGTGTATAGCTTGTGCCTTGCCTGTGACTGGCATGTGCATAGCCTGTGCCTAACCAGTGTCTAGCCTGTGTCAAGCCTGTGCCTTGCCTGAGACTGGCATGTGCATAGCGTGTTCCGAGCCAGTGTCTAGCCAGTGCCTAGCTTGTGCCCAGCCAGTGTCTAGCCTTTGACTAGCCATTGTCTAGCCTGTGCCCAGTCTGTGCCTAGCCTGTGCCTAGCCTGTGCCTAGCCTGTGCCTAGCCTGTGCCTAGCCTGTGCCTAGCCTATGCCTAGCCTGTGTCTAGCCTGTGTCTAGCCTGTGTCTAGCCTGTGTCTTGCCTGTGTCTATCCTGTGTCTAGCCTGTGTCTAGCCTGTGTCTAGCCTGTGTCTAGCCTGTGTCTAGCCTGTGTCTAGCCTGTGTCTAGCCTGTGTCTAGCCTCTGTCTAGCCTGTGTCTAGCCTGTGCCTTGCCTGAGACTGGCATGTGGATTGCGTGTGCCTAGCCAATGTCTAGCCAGTACCTAGCCTGTGCCTAGCCAGTGTCTAGCCTTTGTCTAGCCTGTGCATAGCCAGAGTCTAGCCAGTGCCTAGCCAGTGTCTAGCCTTTGTCTACCCTGTGCATACCTAGGGTCTAGTCTGTACCTAGCCAGTGCCTAGCCAGTGCCTAGCCTGTACCTAGCCAGTGCCTAGCCTGTACCTAGCCGGTGTCTAGCCTGTGCCTAGGCAGTGTCTAGCCTGTACCCAGCCAGTGTCTAGCCTGTGTCTAGCCTGTGCCTAGCCTGTGTCTAGCCTGTACCTAGCCAGTATCTAGCCTGTGCCTAGCCATTGTCTAGCCTGTGCCTAGCCATTGTCTAGCCTGTGCCCAGCCAGCGTCTAGCCTTTGTCTAGCCTGTGCCCAACTTGTGCCTAGCCTGTGTCTAGCCTGTGCCTAGCCTGTGTCTAGCCTGTGTCTAGGCTGTGTCTAGCCTGTTTCTAGCCTGTGTCTAGCCTGTGTTTAGCCTGTGTCTAGCCTGTGTCTAGCCTGTGTCTAGCCTGTGTCTAGCCTGTGTCTAGCCTGTGTCTAGCCTGTGTCTAGCCTTTGTCTAGCCTGTGTCTAGCATGTGCCTAGCTTCTGCCTAGCCTGTGCCTATCCTGTACCTAGCCAGTGCCTAGCTTGTACCTAGCCAGTGCCTAGCTTGTACCTAGCCAGTGCCTAGCCTGTACCTAGCCAGTGCCTAGCCTGTACCTAGCCGGTGTCTAGCCTGTGCCTAGCCAGTGTCTAGCCTGTACCCAGCCAGTGTCTAGCCTTTGCCTAGCCAGTGTCTAGCCTGTGCCTAGCCAGTGTCTAGCCTGTGCCTAGCCAGTGTCTAGCCTGTGCCTAGCCAGTGTCTAGCCTGTGCCTAGCCAGTGTCTAGCCTGTACCTAGCCAGTTTCTAGCAGTGTCTAGCCTGTGCATAGCCAGAGTCTAGCCTGTGCCTAAGCAGTGTATAGCCTGTGTCTAGCCTGTGTCTAGCCTGTGCCTAGCCTGTGACTAGCATGTGTCTAGCCTGTGTCTAGCCTGTGTCTAGCCTGTGTCTAGCCTGTGTCTATCCTGTGTCTAGCCTGTGCCTAGCCAGTGTCTAGCCTGTGCCTAGCCAGTGTCTAGCCTGTGCCTAGCCAGTGTCTAGCCTGTGCCTAGCCAGTGTCAAGCCTGTGTCTAGCCTGTGTCTAGCCTGTGTCTAGCCTGTGCCTAGCCTGTCCCTAGCCTGTGTCTAGCCTGTGTCTAGCCTGTGTCTAGCCTGTTTCTAGCCTGTGTCTAGCCTGTGTCTAGCCTGTGTCTAGCTTGTGTCTAGCCTGTGCCTGGCTTGTGCCTAGCTTGTGTCTAGCCTGTGTCTAGCCTGTGTCTAGCCTGTGTTTAGCCTGTGTCTAGCCTGTGTCTAGCCTGTGTCTAGCCTGTGTTTAGCCTGTGTCTAGCCTGTGTCTAGCCTGTGTCTAGCCTGTGTCTACCCTGTGTCTAGCCTGTGTCTAGCCTGTGTCTAGCCTGTGTCTAGCCTGTGTCTAGCCTGTGTCTAGCCTGTGTCTAGCCTGTGTCTAGCCTGTGTCTAGCCTGTATTTAGCCTGTGTCTAGCCTGTGACTAGCCTGTGTCTAGCCTGTGTCAAGCCTGTGTCTAGCCTGTGTCTAGCCTGTGTCAAGCCTGTGTCTAGCCTATGCCTAGTCATAGTCTAGCCTGTGTTTAGCCTGTGTCTAGCATGTGTCTAGCCTGTGTCTAGCCTGTGTCTAGCCTGTGTCTAGCCTGTGTCTAGCCTGTGTCTAGCCTGTGTCTAGCCTGTGTCTAGCCTGTGTCTAGCCTGCGCCTTGCCTGAGACTGGCATGTGGATAGCGTGTGCCTAGCCAGTTTCTAGCAGTGTCTAGCCTGTGCATAGCCAGAGTCTAGCCTGTGTCTAGTCTGTGTCTAGCCTGTGTCTAGCCTGTGTCTAGCCTGTGTCTAGCCTGTGTCTATCCTGTGTCTAGCCTGTGTCTAGCCTTTGACTAGCCTGTGTCTAGCCTGTGTCTAGCCTGTGTCTAGCATGTGCCTAGCCTCTGCCTTGCCTGTACCTAGCCTGTACCTAGCCAGTGCCTAGCCAGTGCCTAGCCAGTGCCTAGCCTGTACCTAGCCAGTGCCTAGCCTGTACCTAGCCAGTGCCTAGCCTGTATCTAGCCAGTGTCTAGCCTGTGCCTAGCCATTGTCTAGCCTGTACCAAGCCAGTGTCTAGCCTGTGTCTAGCCTGTGCCTAGCAAGTGTCTAGCCTGTGCCTAGCCAGTGTCTAGCCTGTGCCTAGCCAGTGTATAGCCTGTGCCTAGCCAGTGTCTAGCCTGTGCCTAGCCAGTGTCTAGCCTGTACCTAGCCAGTTTCTACCCTGTGTCTAGCCTGTGCTTAGCCAGTGTCTAGTCTGTGCCAAGCCAGTGTCTAGCCTGTGCCTAGCCAGTGTCTAGCCTGTGTATAGCTTGTGCCTTGCCTGTGACTGGCATGTGCATAGCCTGTGCCTAACCAGTGTCTAGCCTGTGTCAAGCCTGTGCCTTGCCTGAGACTGGCATGTGCATAGCGTGTTCCGAGCCAGTGTCCAGCCAGTGCCTAGCTTGTGCCTAGCCAGTGTCTAGCCTTTGACTAGCCATTGTCTAGCCTGTGCCCAGCCTGTGCCTAGCCTGTGCCTAGCCTGTGCCTAGCCTGTGCCTAGCCTGTGTCTAGCCTGTGTCTAGCCTGTGTCTAGCCTGTGTCTTGCCTATGTCTAGCCTGTGTCTAGCCTGTGTCTAGCCTGTGTCTAGCCTGTGTCTAGCCTGTGTCTAGCCTGTGTCTAGCCTGTGTCTAGCCTGTGTCGAGCCTGTGTCTAGCCTGTGTCTAGCCTGTGTCTAGCCTGAGTCTAGCCTCTGTCTAGCCTGTGTCTAGCCTGTGCCTTGCCTGAGACTGGCATGTGGATTGCGTGTGCCTAGCCAATGTCTAGCCAGTGCCTAGCTTGTGCCCAGCCAGTGTCTAGCCTTTGACTAGCCATTGTCTAGCCTGTGCCCAGCCTGTGCCTAGCCTGTGCCTAGCCTGTGCCTAGCCTGTGCCTAGCCTGTGCCTAGCCTGTGCCTAGCCTGTGCCTAGCCTGTGCCTAGCCTGTGCCTAGCCTGTGCCTAGCCTGTGTCTAGCCTGTGTCTAGCCTGTGTCTAGCCTGTGTCTTGCCTGTGTCTATCCTGTGTCTAGCCTGTGTCTAGCCTGTGTCTAGCCTGTGTCTAGCCTGTGTCTAGCCTGTGTCTAGCCTCTGTCTAGCCTGTGTCTAGCCTGTGCCTTGCCTGAGACTGGCATGTGGATTGCGTGTGCCTAGCCAATGTCTAGCCAGTACCTAGCCTGTGCCTAGCCAGTGTCTAGCCTTTGTCTAGCCTGTGCATAGCCAGAGTCTAGCCAGTGCCTAGCCAGTGTCTAGCCTTTGTCTACCCTGTGCATACCTAGGGTCTAGTCTGTACCTAGCCAGTGCCTAGCCAGTGCCTAGCCTGTACCTAGCCAGTGCCTAGCCTGTACCTAGCCGGTGTCTAGCCTGTGCCTAGCCAGTGTCTAGCCTGTACCCAGCCAGTGTCTAGCCTGTGTCTAGCCTGTGCCTAGCCTGTGTCTAGCCTGTACCTAGCCAGTATCTAGCCTGTGCCTAGCCATTGTCGAGCCTGTGCCTAGCCATTTTCTAGTCTGTGCCTAGCCATTGTCTAGCCTGTGCCCAGCCAGTGTCTAGCCTGTGTCTAGCCTGTGCCCAACCTGTGCCTAGCCTGTGTCTAGCCTGTGCCTAGCCTGTGTCTAGCCTGTGTCTAGCCTGTGTCTAGCCTGTGTCTAGGCTGTGTCTAGCCTGTTTCTAGCCTGTGTCTAGCCTGTGTTTAGCCTGTGTCTAGCCTGTGTCTAGCCTGTGTCTAGCCTGTGTCTAGCCTGTGTCTAGCCTGTGTCTAGCCTGTGTCTAGCCTTTGTCTAGCCTGTGTCTAGCATGTGCCTAGCTTCTGCCTAGCCTGTGCCTATCCTGTACCTAGCCAGTGCCTAGCTTGTACCTAGCCAGTGCCTAGCTTGTACCTAGCCAGTGCCTAGCCTGTACCTAGCCAGTGCCTAGCCTGTACCTAGCCGGTGTCTAGCCTGTGCCTAGCCAGTGTCTAGCCTGTACCCAGCCAGTGTCTAGCCTTTGCCTAGCCAGTGTCTAGCCTGTGCCTAGCCAGTGTCTAGCCTGTGCCTAGCCAGTGTCTAGCCTGTGTCTAGCCTGTGCCCAACCTGTGCCTAGCCTGTGTCTAGCCTGTGCCTAGCCTGTGTCTAGCCTGTGTCTAGCCTGTGTCTAGCCTGTGTCTAGCCTGTGTCTAGGCTGTGTCTAGCCTGTTTCTAGCCTATGTCTAGCCTGTGTTTAGCCTGTGTCTAGCCTGTGTCTAGCCTGTGCCTAGCCAGTGTCTAGCCTGTGCCTAGCCATTGTCTAGCCTGTACCTAGCCAGTTTCTAGCAGTGTCTAGCCTGTGCATAGCCAGAGTCTAGCCTGTGCCTAAGCAGTGTATAGCCTGTGTCTAGCCTGTGTCTAGCCTGTGCCTAGCCTGTACCCAGCCAGTGTCTATCCTGTGTCTAGCCTGTGCCTAGCCAGTGTCTAGCCTGTGCCTAGCCAGTGTCTAGCCTGTGCCTAGCCAGTGTCTAGCCTGTGCCTAGCCAGTGTCTAGCCTGTGTCTAGCCTGTGTCTAGCCTGTGTCTAGCCTGTGTCTAGCCTGTGTCTAGCCTGTGCCTAGCCTGTCCCTAGCCTGTGTCTAGCCTGTGTCTAGCCTGTGTCTAGCCTGTTTCTAGCCTGTGTCTAGCCTGTGTCTAGCCTGTGTCTAGCTTGTGTCTAGCCTGTGCCTGGCTTGTGCCTAGCTTGTGTCTAGCCTGTGTCTAGCCTGTGTCTAGCCTGTGTTTAGCCTGTGTCTAGCCTGTGTCTAGCCTGTGTCTAGCCTGTGTTTAGCCTGTGTCTAGCCTGTGTCTAGCCTGTGTCTAGCCTGTGTCTACCCTGTGTCTAGCCTGTGTCTAGCCTGTGTCTAGCCTGTGTCTAGCCTGTGTCTAGCCTGTGTCTAGCCTGTGTCTAGCCTGTGTCTAGCCTGTGTCTAGCCTGTATTTAGCCTGTGTCTAGCCTGTGTCTAGCCTGTGTCTAGCCTGTGTCAAGCCTGTGTCTAGCCTGTGTCTAGCCTGTGTCTAGCCTGTGTCTAGCCTATGCCTAGTCATAGTCTAGCCTGTGTTTAGCCTGTGTCTAGCATGTGTCTAGCCTGTGTCTAGCCTGTGTCTAGCCTGTGTCTAGCCTGTGTCTAGCCTGTGTCTAGCCTGTGTCTAGCCTGTGTCTAGCCTGCGCCTTGCCTGAGACTGGCATGTGGATAGCGTGTGCCTAGCCAGTTTCTAGCAGTGTCTTGCCTGTGCATAGCCAGAGTCTAGCCTGTGTCTAGTCTGTGTCTAGCCTGTGCATAGCCAGAGTCTAGCCTGTGTCTAGTCTGTGTCTAGCCTGTGTCTAGCCTGTGTCTAGCCTGTGTCTAGCCTGTGTCTATCCTGTGTCTAGCCTGTGTCTAGCCTTTGACTAGCCTGTGTCTAGCCTGTGTCTAGCCTGTGTCTAGCCTGTGTCTAGCATGTGCCTAGCCTCTGCCTTGCCTGTACCTAGCCTGTACCTAGCCAGTGCCTAGCCAGTGCCTAGCCAGTGCCTAGCCTGTACCTAGCCAGTGCCTAGCCTGTACCTAGCCAGTGCCTAGCCTGTATCTAGCCAGTGTCTAGCCTGTGCCTAGCCATTGTCTAGCCTGTACCAAGCCAGTGTCTAGCCTGTGTCTGGCCTGTGCCTAGCCAGTGTCTAGCCTGTGCCTAGCCAGTGTATAGCCTGTGCCTAGCCAGTGTCTAGCCTGTGCCTAGCCAGTGTCTAGCCTGTGCCTAGCCAGTGTCTAGCCTGTACCTAGCCAGTTTCTACCCTGTGTCTAGCCTGTGCTTAGCCAGTGTCTAGTCTGTGCCAAGCCAGTGTCTAGCCTGTGCCTAGCCAGTGTCTAGCATGTGTATAGCTTGTGCCTTGCCTGTGACTGGCATGTGCATAGCCTGTGCCTAACCAGTGTCTAGCCTGTGTCAAGCCTGTGCCTTGCCTGAGACTGGCATGTGCATAGCGTGTTCCGAGCCAGTGTCTAGCCAGTGCCTAGCTTGTGCCTAGCCAGTGTCTAGCCTTTGACTAGCCATTGTCTAGCCTGTGCCCAGCCTGTGCCTAGCCTGTGCCTAGCCTGTGCCTAGCCTGTGCCTAGCCTGTGTCTAGCCTGTGTCTAGCCTGTGTCTAGCCTGTGTCTTGCCTATGTCTAGCCTGTGTCTAGCCTGTGTCTAGCCTGTGTCTAGCCTGTGTCTAGCCTGTGTCTAGCCTGTGTCTAGCCTGTGTCTAGCCTGTGTCTAGCCTGTGTCTAGCCTCTGTCTAGCCTGTGTCTAGCCTGTGCCTTGCCTGAGACTGGCATGTGGATTGCGTGTGCCTAGCCAATGTCTAGCCAGTACCTAGCCTGTGCCTAGCCAGTGTCTAGCCTTTGTCTAGCCTGTGCATATCCAGAGGCTAGCCAGTGCCTAGCCAGTGTCTAGCCTTTGTCTACCCTGTGCATACCTAGGGTCTAGTCTGTACCTAGCCAGTGCCTAGCCAGTGCCTAGCCTGTACATAGCCAGTGCCTAGCCTGTACCTAGCCGGTGTCTAGCCTGTGCCTAGCCAGTGTCTAGCCTGTACCCAGCCAGTTTCTAGCCTGTGTCTAGCCTGTGCCTAGCCTGTGTCTAGCCTGTACCTAGCCAGTATCTAGCCTGTGCCTAGCCATTGTCTAGCCTGTGCCCAGCCAGTGTCTAGCCTGTGTCTAGCCTGTGTCTAGCCTGTGCCTAGCCTGTGTCTAGCCTGTGCGTAGCCTGTGCCTAGCCTGTGTCTAGCCTGTGCGTAGCCTGTGCCTAGCCTGTGCCTAGCCTGTGCCTAGCCTGTGCTTAGCCTGTGCCTAGCCTGTGCCTCGCCTGTGCGTAGCCTGTGCCAAGCCTGTGCCTAGCCTGTGCCTAGCCTGTGCCTAGCTTGTGGCTAGCCTGTGCCTAGCTTGTGGCTAGCCTGTGTCTAGCCTGTGTCTGGCCTATGTCTAGGCTGTGTCTAGCCTGTTTCTAGCCTGTGTCTAGCCTGTCTCTAGCCTGTGTCTAGCCTGTGTCTAGCCTCTGCCTAGCCTGTGCCTATCCTGTACCTAGCCAGTGCCTAACCAGTGCCTAGCTTGTACCTAGCCAGTGCCTAGCCTGTACCTAGCCAGTGCCTAGCCTGTAACTAGCCAGTATCTAGCCTGTGCCTAGCCATTGTCTAGCCTGTGCCCAGCCAGTGTCTAGCCTGTGTCTAGCCTGTGT
Organism: Zaprionus gabonicus; assembly: GCA_018903695.1. Classification (NCBI taxonomy): domain Eukaryota; kingdom Metazoa; phylum Arthropoda; class Insecta; order Diptera; family Drosophilidae; genus Zaprionus; species Zaprionus gabonicus. The sequence continues at coordinate 150,052 of JAEIFO010001178.1, forward strand.
CTAGCCTGTGCCTAGCCTGTGTCTAGCCTGTGCGTAGCCTGTGCCTAGCCTGTGTCTAGCCTGTGCGTAGCCTGTGCCTAGCCTGTGCCTAGCCTGTGCCTAGCCTGTGCTTAGCCTGTGCCTAGCCTGTGCCTCGCCTGTGCGTAGCCTGTGCCAAGCCTGTGCCTAGCCCGTGCCTAGCCTGTGCCTAGCTTGTGGCTAGCCTGTGCCTAGCTTGTGGCTAGCCTGTGTCTAGCCTGTGTCTGGCCTATGTCTAGGCTGTGTCTAGCCTGTTTCTAGCCTGTGTCTAGCCTGTGTCTAGCCTGTCTCTAGCCTGTGTCTAGCCTGTGTCTAGCCTGTGTCTAGCCTGTGTCTAGCCTGTGTCTGGCCTATGTCTAGGCTGTGTCTAGCCTGTTTCTAGCCTGTGTCTAGCCTGTGTCTAGCCTGTCTCTAGCCTGTGTCTAGCCTGTGTCTAGCCTGTGTCTAGCCTGTGTCTAGCCTGTGTCTAGCCTGTGTCTAGCCTGTGTCTAGCCTGTGTCTAGCCTGTGTCTAGCCTGTGTCTAGCCTGTGTCTAGCCTGTGCCTAGCCAGTGTGTAGCCTGTGCCTAGCCAGTGTCTATCCTGTGCCTAGCCAGTGTCTATCCTGTGCCTAGGCAGTCTCTAGCCTGTGCCTAGCCAGTGTCTAGCCTGTGCCAAGCCAGTGCCTAGCCTGTGCCTAGCCAGTATCTAGCCTGTGCCTAGCCAGTATCTAGCCTGTGCATAGCCAGTGTCTAGCCTGGGCCTAGCCAGTGTCTTGCCACTGCCTAGCTAGTATCTAGCCAGTGTCTAGCCACTGCATAGCCAGCGTCTAGCCTGTGCCTAGCCAGTGTCTAGCCTATGCCTAGCCAGTGTCTAGCCTGTGCCTAGCCAGGGTCTAGCCTGTACCTAGCCAGTTTCTAGCAGTGTCTAGCCTGTGCATAGCCAGAGTCTAGCCTGTGCCTAGCCAGTGTATAGCCTGTGTCTAGCCTGTGTCTAGCCTGTGTCTAGCCTGTGCCTAGCCTGTTTCTAGCCTGTGTCTAGCCTGTGTCTAGCCTGTGTCTAGCCTGTGTCTAGCCTGTGTCTAGCCTGTGCCTGGCTTGTGCCTAGCTTGTGTCTAGCCTGTGTCTAGCCTGTGTCTAGCCTGTGTCTAGCCTGTGTCTAGCCTGTGTCTAGCCTGTGTCTAGCCTGTGTCTAGTTTGTGTCTAGCCTGTGTCTAGCCTGTGTCTAGCCTGTGTCTAGCCTGTGTCTAGCCTGTGTCTAGCCTGTGTCTAGCCTGTGTCTAGCCTGTGTCTAGCCTGTGTCTAGCCTGTGCCTAGCCTGTGTCTAGCCTGTGTCTAGCCTGTGTCTAGCCTGTGTCTAGCCTGTGTCTAGCCTGTGTCTAGCCTGTGTCTAGTTTGTGTCTAGCCTGTGTCTAGCCTGTGTCTAGCCTGTGTCTAGCCTGTGTCTAGCCTGTGTGTACCCTGTGTCTAGCATGTGCCTAGCCTCTTCCTAGCCTGTACCCAGCCTGTACCTAGCCAGTGCCTAGCCAATGCCTAGCCAGTGCCTAACCTGTACCTAGCCAGTGCCTAGCCTGTACCTAGCCAGTGCCTAGCCTGTACCCAGCCTGTGTCTAGCCTGTGTCTAGCCAGTGTCTAGCCTGTGCTTAGCCAGTGGTTAGCCAGTGTCTAGTCTGTGCCAAGCCAGTGTCTAGCCTGTGCCTAGCCAGTGTCTAGCCTGTGTATAGCCTGTGCCTTGCCTGTGACAGGCATGTGCATAGCCTGTGCCTAGCCAGTGTCTAGCCTGTGTCAAGCCTGTGCCTTGCCTTTGTCTAGCCATTGTCTAGCCTGTGCCCAGCCAGTGTCTAGCCTGTGTCTAGCCTGTGCCTAGCCTGTGCCTAGCCTGTGCCTAGCCTGTGCCTAGCCTGTGCCTAGCCTGTGCCTAGCCTGTGCCTAGCCTGTGCCTAGCCTGTGTCTAGCCTGTGTCTAGCCTGTGTCTAGCCTGTGTCTAGCCTGTGTCTAGCCTGTGTCTAGCCTGTGTCTAGCCTGTGTCTAGCCTGTGTCTAGCCTGTGTCTAGCCTGTGTCTAGCCTGTGTCTAGCCTGTGCGTAGCCTGTGCCTAGCCTGTGTCTAGCCTGTGCGTAGCCTGTGCCTAGCCTGTGCCTAGCCTGTGCCTAGCCTGTGCTGAGCCTGTGCCTAGCCTGTGCCTCGCCTGTGCGTAGCCTGTGCCAAGCCTGTGCCTAGCCCGTGCCTAGCCTGTGCCTAGCTTGTGGCTAGCCTGTGCCTAGCTTGTGGCTAGCCTGTGCCTAGCTTGTGGCTAGCCTGTGTCTAGCCTGTGTCTGGCCTATGTCTAGGCTGTGTCTATCCTGTTTCTAGCCTGTGTCTAGCCTGTGTGTAGCCTGTCTCTAGCCTGTGTCTAGCCTGTGTCTAGCCTGTGTCTAGCCTGTGTCTAGCCTGTGTATGGCCTATGTCTAGGCTGTGTCTAGCCTGTTTCTAGCCTGTGTCTAGCCTGTGTCTAGCCTGTCTCTAGCCTGTGTCTAGCCTGTGTCTAGCCTGTGTCTAGCCTGTGTCTAGCCTGTGTCTAGCCTGTGTCTAGCCTGTGTCTAGCCTGTGCCTAGCCAGTGTGTAGCCTGTGCCTAGCCAGTGTCTATCCTGTGCCTAGCCAGTGTCTATCCTGTGCTTAGGCAGTGTCTAGCCTGTGCCTAGCCAGTGTCTAGCCTGTGCCAAGCCAGTGCCTAGCCTGTGCCTAGCCTGTGCCTAGCCTGTGCCTAGCCTGTGCCTAGCCTGTGCCTAGCCTGTGTCTAGCCTGTGTCTAGCCTGTGTCTTGCCTGTGTCTAGCCTGTGTCTAGCCTGTGTCTAGCCTGTGTCTAGCCTGTGTCTAGCCTGTGTCTAGCCTGTGCGTAGCCATTGTCTAGCCTGTGCCCAGCCAGTGTCTAGCCTGGGCCTAGCCTGGGCCTAGCCTGTGCCTAGCCTGTGCCAAGCCTGTGCCAAGCCTGTGCCTAGCCTGTGTCTAGCCTGTGTCTAGCCTGTGTCTAGCCTGTGTCTAGCCTGTGTCTAGCCTGTGTCTAGCCTGTGTCTAGCCTGTGTCTAGCCTGTGTCTAGCCTGTGTCTAGCCTGTGTCTAGCCTGTGTCTAGCCTGTGTCTAGCCTGTGTCTAGCCTGTGTCTAGCCTGTGTCTAGCCTGTGTCTAGCCTGTGTCTAGCCTGTGTCTAGCCTGTGTCTAGCCTGTGTCTAGCCTGTGTCTAGCCTGTGTCTAGCCTGTGTCTAGCCTGTGTCTAGCCTTTGTCTAACCTGTGTCTAGCATGTGCCTAGTCTGTGGCTAGCCTGTGCCTAGCCTGTGCCTAGCATGTGCCTAGCCTCTGCCTAGCATGTGCCTAGCCTGTACCTAGCCAGTGCCTAGCCTGTACCTAGCCAGTGCCTGGCCTGTACCTAGCCAGTGTCTAGCCTGTGCCTATCCAGTGTCTAGCCTTTGTCTAGCCTGTGCATTGCCAGAATCTAGCCAGTGCCTAGCCAGTGTCTAGCCTTTGTCTACCCTGTGCATACCTAGGGTCTAGCCTGTACCTAGCCAGTGCCTAGCCTGTACCTAGCCAGTGCCTAGACTGTACCTAGCCAGTGCCTAGTCTGTACCTAGCCTGTGCCTAGCCTGTGCCTAGCCTGTGCCTAGCTTGTGGCTAGCCTGTGCCCAACCTGTGCCTAGACTGTGTCTAGCCTGTGTCTAGCCTGTGCCTAGCCTGTGCCTAGCCTGTGCCTAGCCTGTGCCTAGCCTGTGCCTAGCCTGTGCCTAGCCTGTGTCTAGCCTGTGTCTAGCCTGTGTCTTGCCTGTGTCTAGCCTGTGTCTAGCCTGTGTCTAGCCTGTGTCTAGCCTGTATCTAGCCTGTGTCTAGCCTGTGTCTAGCCTGTGCCTAGCCTGTGTCTAGCCTGTGCGTAGCCTGTGCCTAGCCTGTGTCTAGCCTGTGCGTAGCCTGTGCCTAGCCTGTGCCTAGCCTGTGCCTAGCCTGTGCTTAGCCTGTGCCTAGCCTGTGCCTCGCCTGTGCGTAGCCTGTGCCAAGCCTCTGCCTAGCCTGTGCCTAGCCTGTGCCTAGCTTGTGGCTAGCCTGTGCCTAGCTTGTGGCTAGCCTGTGTCTAGCCTGTGTCTGGCCTATGTCTAGGCTGTGTCTAGCCTGTTTCTAGCCTGTGTCTAGCCTGTGTCTAGCCTGTGTCTAGCCTGTGTCTAGCCTGTGTCTAGGCTGTGTCTAGCCTGTTTCTAGCCTGTGTCTAGCCTGTGTCTAGCCTGTCTCTAGCCTGTGTCTAGCCTGTGTCTAGCCTCTGCCTAGCCTGTGCCTATCCTGTACCTAGCCAGTGCCTAACCAGTGCCTAGCTTGTACCTAGCCAGTGCCTAGCCTGTACCTAGCCAGTGCCTAGCCTGTGTCTAGCCTGTGTCTAGCCTGTATCTAGCCATTGTCTAGCCTGTGCCCAGCCAGTGTCTAGCCTGTGTCTAGCCTGTGTCTAGCCTGTGCCTAGCCTGTGTCTAGCCTGTGCGTAGCCTGTGCCTAGCCTGTGTCTAGCCTGTGCGTAGCCTGTGCCTAGCCTGTGCCTAGCCTGTGCCTAGCCTGTGCTTAGCCTGTGCCTAGCCTGTGCCTCGCCTGTGCGTAGCCTGTGCCAAGCCTGTGCCTAGCCCGTGCCTAGCCTGTGCCTAGCTTGTGGTTAGCCTGTGCCTAGCTTGTGGCTAGCCTGTGTCTAGCCTGTGTCTGGCCTATGTCTAGGCTGTGTCTAGCCTGTTTCTAGCCTGTGTCTAGCCTGTGTCTAGCCTGTCTCTAGCCTGTGTCTAGCCTGTGTCTAGCCTGTGTCTAGCCTGTGTCTAGCCTGTGTCTGGCCTATGTCTAGGCTGTGTCTAGCCTGTTTCTAGCCTGTGTCTAGCCTGTGTCTAGCCTGTCTCTAGCCTGTGTCTAGCCTGTGTCTAGCCTGTGTCTAGCCTGTGTCTAGCCTGTGTCTAGCCTGTGTCTAGCCTGTGTCTAGCCTGTGTCTAGCCTGTGTCTAGCCTGTGTCTAGCCTGTGTCTAGCCTGTGTCTAGCCTGTGTCTAGCCTGTGTCTAGCCTGTGTCTAGCCTGTGCCTAGCCAGTGTGTAGCCTGTGCCTAGCCAGTGTCTATCCTGTGCCTAGCCAGTGTCTATCCTGTGCCTAGGCAGTGTCTAGCCTGTGCCTAGCCAGTGTCTAGCCTGTGCCAAGCCAGTGCCTAGCCTGTGCCTAGCCAGTATCTAGCCTGTGCCTAGCCAGTATCTAGCCTGTGCATAGCCAGTGTCTAGCCTGGGCCTAGCCAGTGTCTTGCCACTGCCTAGCTAGTATCTAGCCAGTGTCTAGCCACTGCATAGCCAGCGTCTAGCCTGTGCCTAGCCAGTGTCTAGCCTATGCCTAGCCAGTGTCTAGCCTATGCCTAGCCAGTGTCTAGCCTGTGCCTAGCCAGTGTCTAGCCTGTACCTAGCCAGTTTCTAGCAGTGTCTAGCCTGTGCATAGCCAGAGTCTAGCCTGTGCCTAGCCAGTGTATAGCCTGTGTCTAGCCTGTGTCTAGCCTGTGTCTAGCCTGTGCCTAGCCTGTTTCTAGCCTGTGTCTAGCCTGTGTCTAGCCTGTGTCTAGCCTGTGTCTAGCCTGTGTCTAGCCTGTGTCTAGCCTGTGTCTAGCCTGTGTCTAGCCTGTGTCTAGCCTGTGCCTGGCTTGTGCCTAGCTTGTGTCTAGCCTGTGTCTAGCCTGTGTCTAGCCTGTGTCTAGCCTGTGTCTAGCCTGTGTCTAGCCTGTGTCTAGTTTGTGTCTAGCCTGTGTCTAGCCTGTGTCTAGCCTGTGTCTAGCCTGTGTCTAGCCTGTGTCTAGCCTGTGTCTAGCCTGTGCCTAGCCTGTGCCTAGCCTGTGTCTAGCCTGTGTCTAGCCTGTGTCTAGCCTGTGTCTAGCCTGTTTCTAGCCTGTGTCTAGCCTGTGTCTAGCCTGTGTCTAGCCTGTGTGTACCCTGTGTCTAGCATGTGCCTAGCCTGTGTCTAGCCTGTACCCAGCCTGTACCTAGCCAGTGCCTAGCCAGTGCCTAGCCAGTGCCTAACCTGTACCTAGCCAGTGCCTAGCCTGTACCTAGCCAGTGCCTAGCCTGTACCCAGCCTGTGCCTAGCCTGTGTCTAGCCGGTGTCTAGCCTGTGCTTAGCCAGTGTCTAGCCTGTACTTAGCCAGTTTCTAGCCTGTGTATAGCCTGTGCTTAGCCAGTGTCTAGTCTGTGCCAAGCCTGTGTCTAGCCTGTGTCTAGCCTGTGTCTAGCCTGTGTCTAGCCTGTGCCTAGCCTGTGTCTAGCCTGTGCGTAGCCTGTGCCTAGCCTGTGTCTAGCCTGTGCGTAGCCTGTGCCTAGCCTGTGCCTAGCCTGTGCCTAGCCTGTGCCTAGCCTGTGCTGAGCCTGTGCCTAGCCTGTGCCTCGCCTGTGCGTAGCCTGTGCCAAGCCTGTGCCTAGCCCGTGCCTAGCCTGTGCCTAGCTTGTGGCTAGCCTGTGCCTAGCTTGTGGCTAGCCTGTGCCTAGCTTGTGGCTAGCCTGTGTCTAGCCTGTGTCTGGCCTATGTCTAGGCTGTGTCTAGCCTGTTTCTAGCCTGTGTCTAGCCTGTGTCTAGCCTGTCTCTAGCCTGTGTCTAGCCTGTGTCTAGCCTGTGTCTAGCCTGTGTCTAGCCTGTGTCTAGCCTGTGTATGGCCTATGTCTAGGCTGTGTCTAGCCTGTGTCTAGCCTGTGTCTAGCCTGTGTCTAGCCTGTCTCTAGCCTGTGTCTAGCCTGTGTCTAGCCTGTGTCTAGCCTGTGTCTAGCCTGTGTCTAGCCTGTGTCTAGCCTGTGCCTAGCCAGTGTGTAGCCTGTGCCTAGCCAGTGTCTATCCTGTGCCTAGCCAGTGTCTATCCTGTGCTTAGGCAGTGTCTAGCCTGTGCCTAGCCAGTGTCTAGCCTGTGCCAAGCCAGTGCCTAGCCTGTGCCTAGCCTGTGCCTAGCCTGTGCCTAGCCTGTGTCTAGCCTGTGTCTTGCCTGTGTCTAGCCTGTGTCTAGCCTGTGTCTAGCCTGTGTCTAGCCTGTGTCTAGCCTGTGTCTAGCCTGTGCCTAGCCATTGTCTAGCCTGTGCCCAGCCAGTGTCTAGCCTGGGCCTAGCCTGGGCCTAGCCTGTGCCTAGCCTGTGCCAAGCCTGTGCCAAGCCTGTGCCTAGCCTGTGTCTAGCCTGTGTCTAGCCTGTGTCTAGCCTGTGTCTAGCCTGTGTCTAGCCTGTGTCTAGCCTGTGTCTAGCCTGTGTCTAGCCTGTGTCTAGCCTGTGTCTAGCCTGTGTCTAGCCTGTGTCTAGCCTGTGTCTAGCCTGTGTCTAGCCTGTGTCTAGCCTGTGTCTGGCCTGTGTCTAGCCTGTGTCTAGCCTGTGTCTAGCCTGTGTCTAGCCTGTGTCTAGCCTGTGTCTAGCCTGTGTCTAGCCTGTGTCTAGCCTGTGTCTAGCCTGTGTCTAGCCTGTGTCTAGCCTTTGTCTAACCTGTGTCTAGCATGTGCCTAGCCTCTGCCTAGCATGTGCCTAGCCTTTACCTAGCCAGTGCCTAGCCTGTACCTAGCCAGTGCCTAGCCTTTACTTAGCCAGTGCCTTAACTGTACCTAGCCAGTGTCTACCCTGTGCCTAGCCAGTGTCTAGCCTTTGTCTACCCTGTGCATAGCCAGAATCTAGCCAGTGCATAGCCAGTGTCTAGCCTTTGTCTACCCTGTGCATACCTAGGGTCTAGCCTGTACCTAGCCAGTGCCTAGCCTGTACCTAGCCAGTGCCTAGACTGTACCTAGCCAGTGCCTAGCCTGTTCCTAGCCAGTGTCTAGCCTGTGCATAGCCATTGTCTAGCCTGTGCCCAGCTAGTGTCTAGCATGTGTCTAGCCTGTGTCTAGCCTGTGCCTAGTCTGTGGCTAGCCTGTGCCTAGCCTGTGCCTAGCATGTGCCTAGCCTCTGCCTAGCATGTGCCTAGCCTGTACCTAGCCAGTGCCTAGCCTGTACCTAGCCAGTGCCTGGCCTGTACCTAGCCAGTGTCTAGCCTGTGCCTATCCAGTGTCTAGCCTTTGTCTAGCCTGTGCATTGCCAGAATCTAGCCAGTGCCTAGCCAGTGTCTAGCCTTTGTCTACCCTGTGCATACCTAGGGTCTAGCCTGTACCTAGCCAGTGCCTAGCCTGTACCTAGCCAGTGCCTAGACTGTACCTAGCCAGTGCCTAGTCTGTACCTAGCCTGTGCCTAGCCTGTGCCTAGCTTGTGGCTAGCCTGTGCCCAACCTGTGCCTAGACTGTGTCTAGCCTGTGTCTAGCCTGTTTCTAGCCTGTCTCTAGCCTGTGTCTAGCCTGTGTCTAGCCTGTGTCTAGCCTGTGTCTAGCCTGTGTCTAGCCTGTGTCTAGCCTGTGTCTAGCCTGTGTCTAGCCTGTGTCTAGCCTGTGTCTAGCCTGTGTCTAGCCTGTGTCTAGCCTGTGTCTAGCCTGTGCCTAGCCTGTACCTAGCCAGTGCCTAGCCTGTACCTAGCCAGTGCCTAGCCTTTACTTAGCCAGTGCCTTAACTGTACCTAGCCAGTGTCTACCCTGTGCCTAGCCAGTGTCTAGCCTTTGTCTAGCCTGTGCATAGCCAGAATCTAGCCAGTGCCTAGCCAGTGTCTAGCCTTTGTCTACCCTGTGCATACCTAGGGTCTAGCCTGTACCTAGCCAGTGCCTAGCCTGTACCTAGCCAGTGCCTAGACTGTACCTAGCCAGTGCCTAGCCTGTTCCAAGCCAGTGTCTAGCCTGTGCATAGCCATTGTCTAGCCTGTGCCCAGCTAGTGTCTAGCCTGTGTCTAGCCTGTGTCTAGCCTGTGCCTAGTCTGTGGCTAGCCTGTGCCTAGCCTGTGCCTAGCATGTGCCTAGCCTCTGCCTAGCATGTGCCTAGCCTGTACCTAGCCAGTGCCTAGCCTGTACCTAGCCAGTGCCTGGCCTGTACCTAGCCAGTGTCTAGCCTGTGCCTATCCAGTGTCTAGCCTTTGTCTAGCCTGTGCATAGCCAGAATCTAGCCAGTGCCTAGCCAGTGTCTAGCCTTTGTCTACCCTGTGCATACCTAGGGTCTAGCCTGTACCTAGCCAGTGCCTAGCCTGTACCTAGCCAGTGCCTAGACTGTACCTAGCCAGTGCCTAGCCTGTACCTAGCCTGTGCCTAGCCTGTGCCTAGCCTGTGCCTAGCCTGTGCCTAGCTTGTGGCTAGCCTGTGCCCAACCTGTGCCTAGCCTGTGTCTAGCCTGTGTCTAGCCTGTGTCTAGCCTGTTTCTAGCCTGTCTCTAGCCTGTGTCTTGCCTGTGTCTAGCCTGTGTCTAGCCTGTGTCTAGCCTGTGTCTAGCCTGTGTCTAGCCTGTGTCTAGCCTGTGTCTAGTCTGTGTCTAGCCTGTGTCTAGCCTGTGTCTAGCCTGTGTCTAGCCTGTGCCTAGCCTGTACCTAGCCAGTGCCTAGCCTGTACCTAGCCAGTGCCTAGCCTTTACTTAGCCAGTGCCTTAACTGTACCTAGCCAGTGTCTACCCTGTGCCTAGCCAGTGTCTAGCCTTTGTCTAGCCTGTGCATAGCCAGAATCTAGCCAGTGCCTAGCCAGTGCCTAGCCAGTGTCTAGCCTTTGTCTACCCTGTGCATACCTAGGGTCTAGCCTGTACCTAGCCAGTGCCTAGCCTGTACCTAGCCAGTGCCTTAACTGTACCTAGCCAGTGTCTACCCTGTGCCTAGCCAGTGTCTAGCCTTTGTCTAGCCTGTGCATAGCCAGAATCTAGCCAGTGCCTAGCCAGTGTCTAGCCTTTGTCTACCCTGTGCATACCTAGGGTCTAGCCTGTGCCTAGCCTGTGCCTAGCCTCTGCCTAGCATGTGCCTAGCCTGTACCTAGCCAGTGCCTAGCCTGTACCTAGCCAGTGCCTGGCCTGTACCTAGCCAGTGTCTAGCCTGTGCCTATCCAGTGTCTAGCCTTTGTCTAGCCTGTGCATAGCCAGAATCTAGCCAGTGCCTAGCCAGTGTCTAGCCTTTGTCTACCCTGTGCATACCTAGGGTCTAGCCTGTACCTAGCCAGTGCGTAGCCTTTACCTAGCCAGTGCCTAGACTGTACCTAGCCAGTGCCTAGCCTGTACCTAGCCTGTGTCTAGCCTGTTTCTAGCCTGTCTCTAGCCTGTGTCTAGCCTGTGTCTAGCCTGTGTCTAGCCTGTGTCTAGCCTGTGTCTAGCCTGTGTCTAGCCTGTGTCTAGCCTGTGTCTAGCCTGTGTCTAGCCTGTTTCTAGCCTGTCTCTAGCCTGTTTCTAGCCTGTGTCTAGCCTGTGTCTAGCCTGTGTCTAGCCTGTGTCTAGCCTGTGTCTAGCCTGTGTCTAGCCTGTGTCTAGCCTGTGTCTAGCCTGTGTCTAGCCTGTGTCTAGCCTGTGTCTAGCCTGTGTCTAGCCTGTGTCTAGCCTGTGTCTAGCCTGTGTCTAGCCTGTGTCTAGCCTGTGTCTAGCCTGTGTCTAGCCTTTGTCTAGCCTTTGTCTAGCCTGTGTCTAGCATGTGCCTAGCCTCTGCCTAGCCTGTGCCTAGCCTGTGCCTAGCCTGTACCTAGCCAGTGCCTAGCCTGTACCTAGCCGGTGTCTAGCCTGTGCCTAGCCAGTGTCTAGCCTGTGCCTAGCCTGTGCCTAGCCAGTGTCTAGCCTGTGCCTAGCCAGTGTCTAGCCTGTGCCTAGCGATTGTCTAGCCTGTGCCCAGCCAGTGTCTAGCCTGTGCCTAGCATGTGCCTAGCCTGTTTCTAGCCTGTGTCTAGCCTGTGTCTAGCTTGTATCTAGCCTGTGTCTAGCCTGTGTCTAGCCTGTGTCTAGCCTGTGTCTAGCCTGTGTCTAGCCTGTGTCTAGCCTGTGTCTAGCCTGTGTCTAGCCTGTGTCTAGCCTGTGTCTAGCATGTGCCTAGCCAGTGCCTAGCCTGTACCTAGCCAGTGCCTGGCCTGTACCTAGCCAGTGTCTAGCCTGTGCCTATCCAGTGTCTAGCCTTTGTCTAGCCTTTGCATAGCCAGAATCTAGCCAGTGCCTAGCCAGTGTCTAGCCTTTGTCTACCCTGTGCATACCTAGGGTCTAGCCTGTACCTAGCCAGTGCCTAGCCTGTACCTAGCCAGTGCCTAGCCTGTACCTAGCCAGTGCCTAGACTGTACCTAGCCAGTGCCTAGCCTGTACCTAGCCTGTGCCTAGCCTGTGCCTAGCCTGTGCCTAGCTTGTGGCTAGCCTGTGCCCAACCTGTGCCTAGCCTGTGTCTAGCCTGTGTCTAGCCTGTGTCTAGCCTGTGCCTAGCCTGTGCCTAGCCTGTGCCTAGCTTGTGGCTAGCCTGTGCCTAGCCTGTGCCTAGCCTGTGTCTAGCCTGTGTCTAGCCTGTGTCTAGCCTGTGTCTAGCCTGTGTGTAGCCTGTGTGTAGCCTGTGTCTAGCCTGTGTCTAGCCTTTGTCTAGCCTGTGTCTAGCCTGTACCTAGCCAGTGCCTGGCCTGTACCTTGCCAGTGTCTAGCCTGTGCCTATCCAGTGTCTAGCCTTTATCTAGCCTGTGCATAGCCAGAATCTAGCCAGTGCCTAGCCAGTGTCTAGCCTGTACCTAGCCAGTGCCTAGCCTGTACCTAGCCAGTGCCTAGCCTGTACCTAGCCAGTGCCTTGACTGTACCTAGCCAGTGCCTAGACTGTACCTAGCCTGTGTCTAGCCTGTGTCTAGCCTGTGTCTAGCCTGTGTCTAGCCTGTGTCTAGCCTGTGTCTAGCCTGTGTCTAGTCTGTGTCTAGCCTGTGTCTAGCCTGTGTCTAGCCTGTGTCTAGCCTGTGCCTAGCCTGTACCTAGCCAGTGCCTAGCCTGTACCTAGCCAGTGCCTAGCCTTTACTTAGCCAGTGCCTTAACTGTACCTAGCCAGTGTCTACCCTGTGCCTAGCCAGTGTCTAGCCTTTGTCTAGCCTGTGCATAGCCAGAATCTAGCCAGTGCCTAGCCAGTGCCTAGCCAGTGTCTAGCCTTTGTCTACCCTGTGCATACCTAGGGTCTAGCCTGTACCTAGCCAGTGCCTAGCCTGTACCTAGCCAGTGCCTTAACTGTACCTAGCCAGTGTCTACCCTGTGCCTAGCCAGTGTCTAGCCTTTGTCTAGCCTGTGCATAGCCAGAATCTAGCCAGTGCCTAGCCAGTGTCTAGCCTTTGTCTACCCTGTGCATACCTAGGGTCTAGCCTGTGCCTAGCATGTGCCTAGCCTCTGCCTAGCATGTGCCTAGCCTGTACCTAGCCAGTGCCTAGCCTGTACCTAGCCAGTGCCTGGCCTGTACCTAGCCAGTGTCTAGCCTGTGCCTATCCAGTGTCTAGCCTTTGTCTAGCCTGTGCATAGCCAGAATCTAGCCAGTGTCTAGCCTTTGTCTACCCTGTGCACACCTAGGGTCTAGCCTGTACCTAGCCAGTGCGTAGCCTTTACCTAGCCAGTGCCTAGACTGTACCTAGCCAGTGCCTAGCCTGTACCTAGCCTGTGCCTAGCCTGTGCCTAGCCTGTGCCTAGCTTGTGGCAAGCCTGTGCCCAACCTGTGCCTAGTCTGTGTCTAGCCTGTGTCTAGCCTGTGTCTAGCCTGTGTCTAGCCTGTTTCTAGCCTGTCTCTAGCCTGTTTCTAGCCTGTGTCTAGCCTGTGTCTAGCCTGTGTCTAGCCTGTGTCTAGCCTGTGTCTAGCCTGTGTCTAGCCTGTGTCTAGCCTGTGTCTAGCCTGTGTCTAGCCTGTGTCTAGCCTGTGTCTAGCCTGTGTCTAGCCTGTGTCTGGCCTGTGTCCAGCCTGTGTCTAGCCTGTGTCTAGCCTGTGTCTAGCCTGTGTCTAGCCTGTGTCTAGCCTGTGTCTAGCCTGTGTCTAGCCTGTGTCTAGCCTGTGTCTAGCCTGTGTCTAGCCTTTGTCTGGCCTTTGTCTAGCCTGTGTCTAGCATGTGCCTAGCCTCTGCCTAGCCTGTGCCTAGCCTGTGCCTAGCCTGTACCTAGCCAGTGCCTAGCCTGTACCTAGCCGGTGTCTAGCCTGTGCCTAGCCAGTGTCTAGCCTGTGCCTAGCCTGTGCCTAGCCAGTGTCTAGCCTGTGCCTAGCCAGTGTCTAGCCTGTGCCTAGCCATTGTCTAGCCTGTGCCCAGCCAGTGTCTAGCCTGTGCCTAGCATGTGCCTAGCCTGTTTCTAGCCTGTGTCTAGCCTGTGTCTAGCTTGTATCTAGCCTGTGTCTAGCCTGTGTCTAGCCTGTGTCTAGCCTGTGTCTAGCCTGTGTCTAGCCTGTGTCTAGCCTGTGTCTAGCCTGTGTCTAGCCTGTGTCTAGCATGTGCCTAGCCAGTGCCTAGCCTGTACCTAGCCAGTGCCTGGCCTGTACCTAGCCAGTGTCTAGCCTGTGCCTATCCAGTGTCTAGCCTTTGTCTAGCCTTTGCATAGCCAGAATCTAGCCAGTGCCTAGCCAGTGTCTAGCCTTTGTCTACCCTGTGCATACCTAGGGTCTAGCCTGTACCTAGCCAGTGCCTAGCCTGTACCTAGCCAGTGCCTAGCCTGTACCTAGCCAGTGCCTAGACTGTACCTAGCCAGTGCCTAGCCTGTACCTAGCCTGTGCCTAGCCTGTGCCTAGCCTGTGCCTAGCTTGTGGCTAGCCTGTGCCCAACCTGTGCTTAGCCTGTGTCTAGCCTGTGTCTAGCCTGTGCCTAGCCTGTGCCTAGCCTGTGCCTAGCTTGTGGCTAGCCTGTGCCTAGCCTGTGTCTAGCCTGTGTCTAGCCTGTGTCTAGCCTGTGTCTAGCCTGTGTGTAGCCTGTGTGTAGCCTGTGTCTAGCCTGTGTCTAGCCTTTGTCTAGCCTGTGTCTAGCCTGTACCTAGCCAGTGCCTGGCCTGTACCTTGCCAGTGTCTAGCCTGTGCCTATCCAGTGTCTAGCCTTTATCTAGCCTGTGCATAGCCAGAATCTAGCCAGTGCCTAGCCAGTGTCTAGCCTGTACCTAGCCAGTGCCTAGCCTGTACCTAGCCAGTGCCTAGCCTGTACCTAGCCAGTGCCTTGACTGTACCTAGCCAGTGCCTAGACTGTACCTAGCCTGTGTCTAGCCTGTGTCTAGCCTGTGTCTAGCCTGTGTCTAGCCTGTGTCTAGCCTGTGTCTGGCCTGTGTCTAGACTGTGTCTAGCCTGTGTCTAGCCTGTGCCTAGCCTGTGTCTAGCCTGTGTCTAGCATGTGCCTAGCCTCTGCCTAGCCTGTGCCTAGCCTGTACCTAGCCAGTGCCTAGCCTGTACCTAGCCGGTGTCTAGCCTGTGCCTAGCCAGTGTCTAGCCTGTACCCAGCCAGTGTCTAGCCTGTGTCTAGCCTGTGCCTAGCCTGTGTCCAGCCTGTGCCTAGCCAGTGTCTAGCCTGTGCCTAGCCAGTGTCTAGCCTGTGCCTGGCCAGTGTCTAGCCTGTGCCTAGCCAGTGTCTAGCCTGTGCCTAGCCAGTGTCTAGCCTGTGCCTGGCCAGTGTCTAGCCTGTGCCTAGCCAGTGTCTAGCCTGTGCCTAGCCAGTGTCTAGCCTGTGCCCAGCCAGTGTGTAGCCTGTGTCTAGCCTGTGCCTAGCCTTTGCCTAGCTTGTGCCTAGCCTGTGCCTCGTCTGTGCCTAGCCTGTGTCTAGCCTGTGTCTAGCCTGTGTCTAGCCTGTGTCTAGCTTGTTTCTAGCATGTGTCTAGCCTGTGTCTAGCCTGTGTCTAGCCTGTGTCTAGCCTGTGTCTAGCCTGTGTCTAGCCTGTGTCTAGCCTGTGTCTAGCTTGTCTCTAGAATGTGTCTAGCCTGTGTCTAGCCTGTGTCTAGCCTGTGTCTAGCCTGTGTCTAGCCTGTGCCTAGCCTGTGCCTAGCTTGTGGCTAGCCTGTGCCTAGCCTGTGTCTAGCCTGTGTCTAGCCTGTGTCTAGCCTGTGTCTAGCCTATGTCTAGCCTGTGTCTAGCCTGTGTCTAGCCTGTGTCTAGCCTGTGTCTAGCCTGTGTCTAGCCTGTGTCTAGCCTGTGTCTAGCCTGTGTCTAGCCTGTGCCTAGCCTGTGTCTAGCCTGTGTCTAGCCTGTGTCTTGCCTGTGTCTAGCCTGTGTCTAGCCTTTGTCTAGCCTGTGTCTAGCATGTGCCTAGCCTCTGCCTAGCCTGTGCCTAGCCTGTACCTAGCCAGTGCCTAGCCTGTACCTAGCTGGTGTCTAGCCTGTGCCTAGCCAGTGTCTAGCCTGTACCCAGCCAGTGTCTAGCCTGTGTCTAGCCAGTGTCTAGCCTGTGTCTAGCCTGTGCCCAGCCAGTGTCTAGCCTGTGCCTAGCCATTGTCTAGCCTGTGCCCAGCCAGTGCCCAGCCAGTGTCTAGCCTGTGCCTAGCGTGTGCCTAGCCTGTGCCTAGCCTGTGCCTAGCCTGTGCCTAACCTGTGCCTAGCCTGTGCCTAGCCTGTGCCTAGCCTGTGCCTAGCCTGTGCCTAGCCTGTGCCTAGCCTGTGCCTGGCTTGAGGCTAGCCTGTGCCTAGCCTGTGTCTAGCCTGTGTCTAGCCTGTGTCTAGCCTGTGTCTAGCCTGTGTCTAGCCTGTGTCTATCCTGTGTCTAGCCTGTGTCTAGCCTGTGTCTAGCCTGTGTCTAGCCAGTGCCTAGCCTGTGTCTAGCCTGTGCGTAGCCAGTGTCTAACCAGTGTCTAGCCTGTGCCTAGCCAGTGTCTAGTCTGTGGCTAGCCTGTGTCTAGCCTGTGTCTAGCCTGTGTATAGCCTGTGTCTACCATGTGTCTAGCATGTGTCTAGCCTGTGTCTGGCCTGTGTCTAGCCTGTGTCTATCATGTACCTAGCCAGTGCCTAGCCTGTACCTAGCCAGTGCCTAGCCTGTACCTAGCCAGTGCCTAGCCTGTACCTAGCCAGTGCCTGGCCTGTACCTTGCCAGTGTCTAGCCTGTGCCTATCCAGTGTCTAGCCTTTGTATAGCCTGTGTCTAGCCTGTGTCTAGCCTGTTTCTAGCCTGTGTCTAGACTGTGTCTAGCCTGTGTCTAGCCTGTGTCTAGCCTGTGTCTAGCCTGTGTCTAGCCTGTGTCTAGCCTGTGTCTAGCATGTGCCTAGCCTCTGCCTAGCCTGTGCCTAGCCTGTACCTACCAAGTGCCTAGCCTGTGTCTAGCCTGTGTCTAGCCTGTGTCTAGCCTGTGCCTAGCCAGTGTCTAGCATGTGTCTAGCCTGTGCCTAGCCAGTGTCTAGCCTTTGTCTACCCTGTGCATACCTAGGGTCTAGCCTGTACCTAGCCAGTGCCTAGCCTGTACCTAGCCAGTGCCTAGCCTGTACCTAGCCAGTGCCTAGCCTGTATCTAGCCAGTGCCTAGACTGTACCTAGCCAGTGCCTAGACTGTACCTAGCCTGTGTCTAGCCTGTGTCTAGCCTGTGTCTAGCCTGTGTCTAGCCTGTGTCTAGCCTGTGTCTAGCCTGTGTCTAGCCTGTTTCTAGCCTGTGTCTAGACTGTGTCTAGCCTGTGTCTAGCCTGTGTCTAGCCTGTGTCTAGCCTGTGTCTAGCATGTGCCTAGCCTCTGCCTAGCCTGTGCCTAGCCTGTACCTACCAAGTGCCTAGCCTGTGTCTAGCCTGTGTCTAGCCTGTGTCTAGCCTGTGCCTAGCCAGTGTCTAGCATGTGTCTAGCCTGTGCCTAGCCTGTGTCTAGCCTGTGCCTAGCCTGTGTCTAGCCTGTGCCTAGCCAGTGTCTAGCCTGTGCCTAGCCAGTGTCTAGCCTGTGCCTAGCCAGTGTCTAGCCTGTGTCCAGCATGTGCCTAGCCTCTGCCTAGCCTGTGCCTAGCCTGTACCTAGCCAGTGCCTAGCCTGTACCTAGCCGGTGCCTAGCCTGTTCCTAGCCAGTGTCTAGCCTGTGCCTAGCCATTGTCTAGCCTGTGGCTAGCCAGTGCCTAGCCTGTACCTAGCCAGTGCCTAGACTGTACCTAGCCAGTGCCTAGCCTGTACCTAGCCTGTGCCTAGCCTGTGCCTAGCCTGTGCCTAGCCTGTGCCTAGCCTGTGCCTAGCCTGTGCCTAGCTTGTGGCTAGCCTGTGCCCAACCTGTGCCTAGCCTGTGTCTAGCCTGTGTCTAGCCTGTGTCTAGCCTGTGTCTAGCCTGTGTCTAGCCTGTTTCTAGCCTGTCTCTAGCCTGTGTCTAGCCTGTGTCTAGCCTGTGTCTAGCCTGTGTCTAGCCTGTGTCTAGCCTGTGTCTAGCCTTTGTCTAGCCTGTGTCTAGCATGTGCCTAGCCTCTGCCTAGCCTGTGCCTAGCCTGTACCTAGCCAGTGTCTAGCCTGTGTCCAGCCAGTGTCTAGCCTGTGTCTAGCCAGTGTCTAGCCTGTGTCTAGCCTGTGCCTAGCCAGTGTCTAGCCTGTGCCTAGCCAGTGTCTAGCCTGTGCCCAGCCAGTGTCTAGCCTGTGCCTAGCGTGTCTTAGCCTGTGCCTAGCCTGTTCCTAGCCAGTGTCTAGCCTGTGCCTAGCCATTGTCTAGCCTGTGGCTAGCCAGTGCCTAGCCTGTAAATAGCCAGTGCCTAGACTGTAACTAGCCAGTGCCTAGCCTGTACCTAGCCTGTGCCTAGCCTGTGCCTAGCATGTGCCTAGCCTGTGCCTAGCCTGTGCCTAGCTTGTGGCTAGCCTGTGCCCAACCTGTGCCTAGCCTGTGTATAGCCTGTGTCTAGCCTGTGTCTAGCCTGTGTTTAGCCTGTTTCTAGCCTGTTTCTAGCCTGTCTCTAGCCTGTGTCTAGCCTGTGTCTAGCCTGTGTCTAGCCTGTGTCTAGCCTGTGTCTAGCCTGTGTCTAGCCTGTGTCTAGCCTGTGTCTAGCCTGTGTCTAGCCTGTGTCTAGCCTTTGTCTAGCCTGTGTCTAGCATGTGCCTAGCCTCTGCCTAGCCTGTGCCTAGCCTGTGCCTAGCCAGTGTCTAGCCTGTACTCAGCCAGTCTCTAGCCTGTGTCTAGCCAGTGTCTAGCCTGTGTCTAGCCTGTGCCTAGCCAGTGTCTAGCCTGTGCCTAGCCGGTGTCTAGCCTGTGCCTAGCCAGTGTCTAGCCTGTGCCTAGCGTGTGCCTAGCCTGTGCCTAGCCTGTGCCTAGCCTGTGCCTAGCCTGTTTCTAGCCTGTGTCTAGCCTGTGTCTAGCCTGTATCTAGCCTGTGTCTAGCCTGTGTCTAGCCTGTGTCTAGCCTGTGTCTAGCCTGTGTCTAGCCTGTGTCCAGCCTGTGTCTAGCATGTGTCTAGCCTGTGTCTAGCCTGTGTCTAGCCTGTGTCTAGCCTGTGTCTAGCATGTGTCTAGCTTGTGTCTAGCCTGTGTCTGGCATGTGTCTAGCATGTGTCTAGCCTGTGTCTAGCCTGTGTCTAGCCTGTGTCTAGCCTGTGTCTAGCCTGTGTCTAGCATGTGCCTAGCCTCTGCCTAGCCTGTGCCTAGCCTGTACCTAGCCAGTGCCTAGCCTGTACCTAGCCGGTGCCTAGCCTGTTCCTAGCCAGTGTCTAGCCTGTTCCTAGCCAGTGTCTAGCCTGTGCCTAGCCATTGTCTAGCCTGTGGCTAGCCTGTGCCTAGCCTGTGCCTAGCATGTGCCTAGCCTCTGCTTAGCATGTGCCTAGCCTGTACCTAGCCAGTGCCTAGCCTGTACCTAGCCAGTGCCTGGCCTGTACCTAGCCAGTGTCTAGCCTGTGCCTATCCAGTGTCTAGCATTTGTCTAGCCTGTGCATAGCCAGAATCTAGCCAGTGCCTAGCCAGTGTCTAGCCTTTGTCTACCCTGTGCATACCTAGGGTCTAGCCTGTACCTAGCCAGTGCCTAGCCTGTACCTAGCCAGTGCCTAGCCTGTACCTAGCCAGTGCCTAGACTGTACCTAGCCAGTGCCTAGCCTGTACCTAGCCTGTGCCTAGCCTGTGCCTAGCCATTGTCTAGCCTGTGCCTAGCCAGTGTCTAGCCTGTGTCTGGCCAGTGTCTAGCCTGTGCGTAGCCTGTTTCTAGCCTGTGCCTAGCCTGTTTCTAGCCTATGCCTAGCCAGTGCCTAGCCTGTGCCTAGCCAGTGTCTAGCCTTTGTCTAGCCAGTGTCTAGCCTTTGTCTACCCTGTGCATAGCTAGAGTCTAGCCTTTACCTAGCCAGTGCCTAGCCTGTACCTAGCCAGTTCCTAGCCTGTACCTAGCCAGTGCCTAGACTGTACCTAGCCAGTGCCTAGCCTGTACCTAGCCTGTGCCTAGCCTGTGCCTAGCCTGTGCCTAGCTTGTGGCTAGCCTGTGCCCAACCTGTGCCTAGCCTGTGTCTAGCCATTGTCTAGCCTGTGCCCAGCTAGTGTCTAGCCTGTGTCTAGCCTGTGCCTAGTCTGTGGCTAGCCTGTGCCTAGCCTGTGCCTAGCATGTGCCTAGCCTCTGCCTAGCATGTGCCTAGCCTGTACCTAGCCAGTGCCTAGCCTGTACCTAGCCAGTGCCTGGCCTGTACCTAGCCAGTGTCTAGCCTGTGCCTATCCAGTGTCTAGCCTTTGTCTAGCCTGTGCATAGCCAGAATCTAAACAGTGCCTAGCCAGTGTCTAGCCTTTGTCTACCCTGTGCATACCTAGGGTCTAGCCTGTACCTAGCCAGTGACTAGCCTGTACCTAGCCAGTGCCTAGCCTGTACCTAGCCAGTGCCTAGACTGTACCTAGCCAGTGCCTAGCCTGTACCTAGCCTGTGCCTAGCCTGTGCCTAGCCTGTGCCTAGCCTGTGCCTAGCTTGTGGCTAGCCTGTGCCCAACCTGTGCCTAGCCTGTGTCTAGCCTGTGTCTAGCCTGTGTCTAGCCTGTGTCTAGCATGTGTCTAGCCTGTGTCTAGCCTGTGTCTAGCCTGTGTCTAGCCTGTGTCTAGCCTGTTTCTATCCTGTGTCTAGCCTGTGTCTAGCCTGTGTCTAGCCTGTGTCTAGCCTGTGTCTAGCCTGTGCCTAGCCAGTGTCTAGCCTGTGCCTAGCCATTGTCTAGCCTGTGTCTAGCCTGTGTCTACCCTGTGTCTAGCCTTTGTCTAGCCTGTGTCTAGCATGTGCCTAGCCTGTACCTAGCCAGTGTCTAGCCTGTACCCAGCCAGTGTCTAGCCTGTACCCAGCCAGTGTCTAGCCTGTGTCTAGCCAGTGTCTAGCCTGTGTCTAGCCAGTGTCTAGCCTGTGTCTAGCCTGTGCCTAGCCAGTGTCTAGCCTGTGCCTAGCCAGTGTCTAGCCTGTGTCTAGCCTGTGTCTAGCCTGTGCCTAGCCAGTGTCTAGCCTGTGCCTAGCCAGTGTCTAGCCTGTGCCTAGCCAGTGTCTAGCCTGTGCCTAGCCATTGTCTAGCCTGTGCCCAGCCAGTGTCTAGCCTGTGCCTAGCGTGTGCCTAGCGTGTGCCTAGCGTGTGCCTAGCCTGTGTCTAGCCTGTGTCTAGCCTGTGTCTAGCCTGTGTCTAGCCTGTGTCTAGCCTGTGTCTAGCCTGTGTCTAGCCTGTGTCTAGCCTGTGTCTAGCCTGTGTCTAGCCTTTGTCTAGCCTGTGCCTAGCCTGCACCTAGCCATTGTCTAGCCTGTACCCAGCCAGTGCCTAGCTTGTGGCTAGCCTGTGCCCAACCTGTGCCTAGCCTGTGTCTAGCCTGTGTCTAGCCTGTGTCTAGCCTGTGTCTAGCCTGTTTCTAGCCTGTCTCTAGCCTGTGTCTAGCCTGTGTCTAGCCTGTTTCTAGCCTGTGTCTAGCCTGTGTCTAGCCTGTGTCTAGCCTGTGTCTAGCCTGTGTCTAGCCTGTGTCTAGCCTGTGTCTAGCCTGTGTCTAGCCTGTGTCTAGCCTGTGTCCAGCCTGTGTCTAGCCTGTGTCTAGCCTGTGTCTAGCCTGTGTCTAGCCTGTGTCTAGCCTGTGTCTAGCCTGTGTCTAGCCTTTGTCTAGCCTGTGTCTAGCATGTGCCTAGCCTCTGCCTAGCCTGTGCCTAGCCAGTGCCTAGCCTGTACCTAGCCGGTGTCTAGCCTGTGCCTAGCCAGTGTCTAGCCTGTACCCAGCCAGTGTCTAGCCAGTGTCTAGCCTGTGTCTAGCCTGTGCCTAGTCTGTGGCTAGCCTGTGCCTAGCCTGTGCCTAGCATGTGCCTAGCCTCTGCCTAGCATGTGCCTAGCCTGTACCTAGCCAGTGCCTGGCCTGTACCTAGCCAGTGTCTAGCCTGTGCCTATCCAGTGTCTAGCCTTTGTCTAGCCTGTGCATAGCCAGAATCTAAACAGTGCCTAGCCAGTGTCTAGCCTTTGTCTACCCTGTGCATACCTAGGGTCTAGCCTGTACCTAGCCAGTGCCTAGCCTGTACCTAGCCAGTGCCTAGCCTGTACCTAGCCAGTGCCTAGCCTGTACCTAGCCAGTGCCTAGACTGTACCTAGCCAGTGCCTAGCCTGTACCTAGCCTGTGCCTAGCCTGTGCCTAGCCTGTACCTAGCTTGTGGCTAGCCTGTGCCTAGCTTGTGGCTAGCCTGTGTTCAACCTGTGCCTAGCCTGTGTCTAGCCTGTGTCTAGCCTGTGTCTAGCCTGTGTCTAGCCTGTTTCTAGCCTGTCTCTAGCCTGTGTCTAGCCTGTGTCTAGCCTGTGTCTAGCATGTGTCTAGCCTGTGTCTAGCCTGTGTCTAGCCTGTGTCTAGCCTGTGTCTAGCATGTGCCTAGCCTCTGCCTAGCCTGTGCCTAGCCTGTACCTAGCCAGTGTCTAGCCTGTACCCAGCCAGTGTCTAGCCTGTGTCTAGCCAGTGTCTAGCCTGTGTCTAGCCTGTGCCTAGCCAGTGTCTAGCCTGTGTCTAGCCTGTGTCTAGCATGTGTCTAGCCTGTGCCTAGCCTGTGTCTAGCCAGTGTCTAGCCTGTGCCTAGCCATTGTCTAGCCTGTGCCCAGCCAGTGTCTAGCCTGTGCCTAGCGTGTGCCTAGCGTGTGCCTAGCGTGTGCCTAGCCTGTGCCTAGCCTGTGCCTAGCCTGTGCCTAGCCTGTGCCTAGCCTGTGCCTAGCCTGTTTCTAGCCTGTGTCTAGCCTGTGTCTAGCCTGTGTCTAGCCTGTATCTAGCCTGTGTCTAGCCTGTGTCTAGCCTGTGTCTAGCCTGTATCTAGCCTGTGTCTAGCCTGTGTCTAGCCTGTGTCTAGCCTGTGTCTAGCCTGTGTCTAGCCTGTGTCTAGCATGTGTCTAGCCTGTGTCTAGCCTGTGTCTAGCCTGTGTCTAGCCTGTGTCTAGCCTGTGTCTAGCCTGTGTCTAGCCTGTGTCTAGCCTGTGTCTAGCCTGTGTCTAGCCTGTGTCTAGCCTTTGTCTAGCCTGTGCCTAGCCTGCACCTAGCCATTGTCTAGCCTGTACCCAGCCAGTGCCTAGCTTGTGGCTAGCCTGTGCCCAACCTGTGCCTAGCCTGTGCCTAGCGTGTGCCTAGCGTGTGCCTAGCGTGTGCCTAGCCTGTGCCTAGCCTGTGCCTAGCCTGTGCCTAGCCTGTGCCTAGCCTGTTTCTAGCCTGTGTCTAGCCTGTGTCTAGCCTGTGTCTAGCCTGTATCTAGCCTGTGTCTAGCCTGTGTCTAGCCTGTGTCTAGCCTGTATCTAGCCTGTGTCTAGCCTGTGTCTAGCATGTGTCTAGCCTGTGTCTAGCCTGTGTCTAGCCTGTTTCTAGCCTGTGTCTAGCCTGTGTCTAGCCTGTGTCTAGCCAGTGTCTAGCCTGTGTCTAGCCTGTGCCTAGCCAGTGTCTAGCCTGTGTCTAGCCTGTGTCTAGCATGTGTCTAGCCTGTGCCTAGCCTGTGTCTAACCAGTGTCTAGCCTGTGCCTAGCCAGTGTCTAGCCTGTGCCTAGCCATTGTCTAGCCTGTGCCCAGCCAGTGTCTAGCCTGTGCCTAGCGTGTGCCTAGCGTGTGCCTAGCGTGTGCCTAGCCTGTGCCTAGCCTGTGCCTAGCCTGTGCCTAGCCTGTGCCTAGCCTATGCCTAGCCTGTTTCTAGCCTGTGTCTAGCCTGTGTCTAGCCTGTGTCTAGCCTGTATCTAGCCTGTGTCTAGCCTGTGTCTAGCCTGTGTCTAGCCTGTATCTAGCCTGTGTCTAGCCTGTGTCTAGCCTGTGTCTGGCCTGTGTCTAGCCTGTGTCTAGCCTGTGTCTAGCATGTGTCTAGCCTGTGTCTAGCCTGTGTCTAGCCTGTTTCTAGCCTGTGTCTAGCCTGTGTCTAGCCTGTGTCTAGCCTGTGTCTAGCCTGTGTCTAGCCTGTGCCTAGCCAGTGTCTAGCCTGTGTCTAGCCTGTGTCTAGCATGTGTCTAGCCTGTGCCTAGCCTGTGTCTAGCCAGTGTCTAGCCTGTGCCTAGCCATTGTCTAGCCTGTGCCCAGCCAGTGTCTAGCCTGTGCCTAGCGTGTGCCTAGCGTGTGCCTAGCGTGTGCCTAGCCTGTGCCTAGCCTTTGCCTAGCCTGTGCCTAGCCTATGCCTAGCCTGTTTCTAGCCTGTGTCTAGCCTGTGTCTAGCCTGTATCTAGCCTGTGTCTAGCCTGTGTCTAGCCTGTGTCTAGCCTGTATCTAGCCTGTGTCTAGCCTGTGTCTAGCCTGTGTCTAGCCTGTGTCTAGCCTGTGTCTAGCCTGTGTCTAGCATGTGTCTAGCCTGTGTCTAGCCTGTGTCTAGCCTGTTTCTAGCCTGTGTCTAGCCTGTGTCTAGCCTGTGTCTAGCCTGTGTCTAGGCTGTGTCTAGCCTGTGTCTAGCCTGTGTCTAGCCTGTGTCTAGCCTGTGTCTAGCCTGTGTCTAGCCTGTGTCTAGCCTGTGTCTAGCCTTTGTCTAGCCTGTGCCTAGCCTGCACCTAGCCATTGTCTAGCCTGTACCCAGCCAGTGCCTAGCTTGTGGCTAGCCTGTGCCCAACCTGTGCCTAGCCTGTGTCTAGCCTGTGTTTAGCCTGTGTCTAGCCTGTGTCTAGCCTGTGTCTAGCCTGTTTCTAGCCTGTCTCTAGCCTGTGTCTAGCCTGTGTCTAGCCTGTGTCTAGCCTGTGTCTAGCCTGTGTCTAGCCTGTGTCTAGCCTGTGTCTAGCCTGTGTCTAGCCTGTGTCTAGCCTGTGCCTAGCCCTAGCCTGTGTCTAGCCTGTGTCTAGCCTGTGTCTAGCCTGTGTCTAGCCTGTGTCTAGCCTGTGTCTAGCCTGTGTCTAGCCTGTGTCTAGCCTGTGTCTAGCCTGTGTCTAGCCTGTGTCTAGCCTGTGTCTAGCCTGTGTCTAGCCTGTGTCTAGCCTGTGTCTAGCCTGTGGCTAGCCTGTGTCTAGCCTGTGTCTAGCCTGTGTCTAGCCTGTGTCTAGCCTGTGTCTAGCCTTTGTCTAGCCTGTGTCTAGCATGTGCCTAGCCTCTGCCTAGCCTGTGCCTAGCCAGTGCCTAGCCTGTACCTAGCCGGTATCTAGCCTGTGCCTAGCCAGTGTCTAGCCTGTGCCTAGCCAGTGTCTAGCCTGTACCCAGCCAGTGTCTAGCCTGTGTCTAGCCAGTGTCTAGCCTGTGTCTAGCCAGTGTCTAGCCTGTGCCTAGCCTATGCCTAGCCTGTTTCTAGCCTGTGTCTAGCCTGTGTCTAGCCTGTATCTAGCCTGTGTCTAGCCTGTGTCTAGCCTGTGTCTAGCCTGTGTCTAGCCTGTGTCTAGCCTGTGTCTAGCATGTGTCTAGCATGTGTCTAGCCTGTGTCTAGCCTGTGTCTAGCCTGTGTCTAGCATGTGTCTAGCCTGTGTCTAGCCTGTGTCTGGCATGTGCCTAGCCTGTGTCTAGCCTGTGGCTAGCCTGTGTCTAGCCTGTGTCTAGCCTGTGTCCAGCCTGTGTCTAGCCTGTGTCTAGCCTGTGTCTAGCCTGTGTCTAGCCTGTGTCTAGCCTGTGTCTAGCCTGTGTCTAGCCTTTGTCTAGCCTGTGTCTAGCATGTGCCTAGCCTCTGCCTAGCCTGTGCCTAGCCAGTGCCTAGCCTGTACCTAGCCGGTATCTAGCCTGTGCCTAGCCAGTGTCTAGCCTGTACCCAGCCAGTGTCTAGCCTGTGTCTAGCCAGTGTCTAGCCTGTGTCTAGCCAGTGTCTAGCCTGTGCCTAGCCTGTGCCTAGCCTGTTTCTAGCCTGTGTCTAGCCTGTGTCTAGCCTGTATCTAGCCTGTGTCTAGCCTGTGTCTAGCCTGTGTCTAGCCTGTGTCTACCCTGTGTCTAGCCTGTGTCTAGCCTGTGTCTAGCCTGTGTCTAGCATGTGTCTAGCCTGTGTCTAGCCTGTGTCTAGCCTGTGTCTAGCATGTGTCTAGCCTGTGTCTAGCCTGTGTCTGGCATGTGTCTAGCATGTGTCTAGCCTGTGGCTAGCCTGTGTCTAGCCTGTGTCTATCCTGTGTCTAGCATGTGCCTAGCCTCTGCCTAGCCTGTGCCTAGCCTGTACCTAGCCAGTGCCTAGCCTGTACCTAGCCGGTGCCTAGCCTGTTCCTAGCCAGTGTCTAGCCTGTGCCTAGCCATTGTCTAGCCTGTGGCTAGCCTGTGCCTAGCCTGTGCCTAGCCTGTGCCTAGCATGTGCCTAGCCTCTGCTTAGCATGTGCCTAGCCTGTACCTAGCCAGTGCCTAGCCTGTACCTAGCCAGTGCCTGGCCTGTACCTAGCCAGTGTCTAGCCTGTGCCTATCCAGTGTCTAGCATTTGTCTAGCCTGTGCATAGCCAGAATCTAGCCAGTGCCTAGCCAGTGTCTAGCCTTTGTCTACCCTGTGCATACCTAGAGTCTAGCCTGTACCTAGCCAGTGCCTAGCCTGTACCTAGCCAGTGCCTAGCCTGTACCTAGCCAGTGCCTAGACTGTACCTAGCCAGTGCCTAGCCTGTACCTAGCCTGTGCCTAGCCTGTGCCTAGCCTGTGCCTAGCCTGTGCCTAGCCTGTGCCTAGCTTGTGGCTAGCCTGTGCCCAACCTGTGCCTAGCCTGTATCTAGCCATTGTCTAGCCTGTGCCCAGCTAGTGTCTAGCCTGTGTCTAGCCTGTGCCTAGTCTGTGGCTAGCCTGTGCCTAGCCTGTGCCTAGCATGTGCCTAGCCTCTGCCTAGCATGTGCCTAGCCTGTACCTAGCCAGTGCCTAGCCTGTACCTAGCCAGTGCCTGGCCTGTACCTAGCCGGTGTCTAGCCTGTGCCTATCCAGTGTCTAGCCTTTGTCTAGCCTGTTCATAGCCAGAATCTAAACAGTGCCTAGCCAGTGTCTAGCCTTTGTCTACCCTTTGCATACCTAGGGTCTAGCCTGTACCTAGCCAGTGCCTAGCCTGTACCTAGCCAGTGCCTAGCCTGTACCTAGCCAGTGCCTAGACTGTACCTAGCCAGTGCCTAGACTGTACCTAGCCAGTGCCTAGCCTGTACCTAGCCTGTGCCTAGCCTGTGCCTAGCCTGTGCCTAGCTTGTGGCTAGCCTGAGCCCAACCTGTGCCTAGCCTGTGTCTAGCCTGTGTCTAGCCTGTGTCTAGCCTGTGTCTAGCCTGTGTCTAGCCTGTGTCTAGCCTGTTTGTAGCCTGTCTCTAGCCTGTGTCTAGCCTGTGTCTAGCCTGTGTCTAGCATGTGTCTAGCCTGTGTCTTGCCTGTGTCTAGCCTGTGTCTAGCCTGTGTCTAGGCTGTTTCTAGCCTGTGTCTAGCCTGTGTCTAGCCTGTGTCTAGCCTGTGTCTAGCCTGTGTCTAGCCTGTGTCTAGCCTGTGTCTAGCCTGTGTCTAGCCTGTGTCTAGCCTGTGTCTAGCCTTTGTCTAGCCTGTGTCTAGCATGTGCCTAGCCTCTGCCTAGCCTGTGCCTAGCCTGTACCTAGCCAGTGTCTAGCCTGTACCCAGCCAGTGTCTAGCCTGTGTCTAGCCAGTGTCTAGCCTGTGTCTAGCCAGTGTCTAGCCTGTGTCTAGCCTGTGCCTAGCCATTGTCTAGCCTGTGCCCAGCCAGTGTCTAGCCAGTGTCTAGCCTGTGCCTAGCGTGTGCCTAGCGTGTGCCTAGCCTGTGCCTAGCCTGTGCCTAGCCTGTGCCTAGCCTGTGCCTAGCCTGTTTCTAGCCTGTGTCTAGCCTGTGTCTAGCCTGTGTCTAGCCTGTATCTAGCCTTTGTCTAGCCTGTGTCTAGCCTGTGTCTAGCCTGTATCTAGCCTGTGTCTAGCCTGTGTCTAGCCTGTGTCTAGCCTGTGTCTAGCCTGTGTCTAGCCTGTGTCTAGCATGTGTCTAGCCTGTGTCTAGCCTGTGTCTAGCCTGTGTCTAGCATGTGTCTAGCCTGTGTCTAGCATGTGTCTAGCCTGTGTCTAGCCTGTGTCTAGCCTGTGTCAAGCCTGTGTCTAGCCTGTGTCTAGCCTGTTTCTAGCCTGTCTCTAGCCTGTGTCTAGCCTGTGTCTAGCCTGTGTCTAGCCTGTGTCTAGCCTGTTTCTAGCCTGTTTCTAGCCTGTGTCTAGCCTGTGTCTAGCCTGTGTCTAGCCTGTGTCTAGCCTGTGTCTAGCCTGTGTCTAGCCTGTGTCTAGCCTGTGTCTAGCCAGTGTCTAGCCTGTGTCTAGCCTGTGCCTAGCCAGTGTCTAGCCTGTGCCTAGCCAGTGTCTAGCCTGTGCCCAGCCAGTGTCTAGCCTGTGCCTAGCGTGTCTTAGCCTGTGCCTAGCCTGTGCCTAGCCTGTGCCTAGCCTGTGCCTAGCCTGTTTCTAGCCTGTGTCTAGCCTGTGTCTAGCCTGTGTCTAGCCTGTATCTAGCCTGTGTCTAGCCTGTGTCTAGCCTGTGTCTAGCCTGTGTCTAGCCTGTGTCTAGCCTGTGTCTAGCCTGTGTCTAGCCTGTGTCTAGCCTGTGTCTAGCCTGTGTCTAGCCTGTGTCTAGCATGTATCTAGCCTGTGTCTAGCCTGTGTCTAGCCTGTGTCTAGCATGTGTCTAGCCTGTGTCTAGCCTGTGTCTGGCCTGTGTCTAGCATGTGTCTAGCCTGTGTCTAGCCTGTGTCTAGCCTGTGTCTAGCCTGTGTCTAGCCTGTGTCTAGCCTGTGTCTAGCATGTGCCTAGCCTCTGCCTAGCCTGTGCCTAGCCTGTACCTAGCCAGTGCCTAGCCTGTACCTAGCCGGTGCCTAGCCTGTTCCTAGCCAGTGTCTAGCCTGTGCCTAGCCATTGTCTAGCCTGTGGCTAGCCAGTGCCTAGCCTGTACCTAGCCTGTACCTAGCCAGTGCCTAGACTGCACCTAGCCAGTGCCTAGCCTGTACCTAGCCTGTGCCTAGCCTGTGCCTAGCCTGTGCCTAGCCTGTGCCTAGCTTGTGGCTAGCCTGTGCCCAACCTGTGCCTAGCCTGTGTCTAGCCTGTGTCTAGCCTGTGTCTAGCCTGTGTCTAGCCTGTGTCTAGCCTGTGTCTAGCCTGTGTCTAGCCTGTGTCTAGCCTGTGTCTAGCCTGTTTCTAGCCTGTCTCTAGCCTGTGTCTAGCCTGTGTCTAGCCTGTGTCTAGCCTGTGTCTAGCCTGTGTCTAGCCTGTGTCTAGCCTGTGTCTAGCCTGTGTCTAGCCTGTGTCTAGCCTGTGTCTAGCCTGTGTCTAGCCTGTGTCTAGCCTGTGTCTAGCCTGTGTCTAGCCTGTGTCTAGCCTGTGTCTAGCCTGTGTCTAGCCTGTGTCTAGCCTGTGTCTAGCCTGTGTCTAGCCTGTGTCTAGCCTGTGTCTAGCCTGTGTCTAGCCTGTGTCTAGCCTGTGTCTAGCCTGTGTCTAGCCTGTGTCTAGCCTGTGTCTAGCCTGTGTCTAGCCTGTGTCTGGCCTGTGTCTAGCCTGTGTCTAGCCTGTGTCTAGCCTGTGTCTAGCCTGTGTCTAGCCTGTGTCTAGCCTGTGTCTAGCCTGTGTCTAGCCTGTGTCTAGCCTGTGTCTAGCCTGTGTCTAGCCTGTGTCTAGCCTGTGTCTAGTCTGTGGCTAGCCAGTGCCTAGCCTGTACCTAGCCTGTACCTAGCCAGTGCCTAGACTGCACCTAGCCAGTGCCTAGCCTGTACCTAGCCTGTGCCTAGCCTGTGCCTAGCCTGTGCCTAGCCTGTGCCTAGCTTGTGGCTAGCCTGTGCCCAACCTGTGCCTAGCCTGTGTCTAGCCTGTGTCTAGCCTGTGTCTAGCCTGTGTCTAGCCTGTGTCTAGCCTGTTTCTAGCCTGTCTCTAGCCTGTGTCTAGCCTGTGTCTAGCCTGTGTCTAGCCTGTGTCTAGCCTGTGTCTAGCCTGTGTCTAGCCTGTGTCTAGCCTGTGTCTAGCCTGTGTCTAGCCTGTGTCTGGCTGTGTCTAGCCTGTGTCTAGCCTGTGTCTAGCCTTTGTCTAGCCTGTGTCTAGCCTGTGTCTAGCCTGTGTCTAGCCTGTGTCTAGCCTGTGTCTAGCCTGTGTCTAGCCTGTGTCTAGCCTGTGTCTAGCCTGTGTCTAGCCTGTGTCTAGCCTGTGTCTAGCCTGTGTCTAGCCTGTGTCTAGCCTGTGTCTAGCCTGTATCTAGCCTGTGTCTAGCCTGTGTCTAGCCTGTGTCTAGCCTGTGTCTAGCCTGTGTCTAGCCTGTGTCTAGCCTGTGTCTAGCCTGTGTCTAGCCTGTGTCTAGCCTGTGTCTAGCCTGTGTCTAGCCTGTGTCTAGCCTGTGTCTAGCCTGTGTCTAGCCTGTGTCTAGCCTGTGTCTAGCCTGTGTCTAGTCTGTGTCTAGCCTGTGTCTAGCCTGTGTCTAGCCTGTGTCTAGCCTGTGTCTAGCCTGTGTCTAGCCTGTGTCTAGCCTGTGTCTAGCCTGTGTCTAGCCTGTGTCTAGCCTGTGTCTAGCCTGTGTCTAGCCTGTGTCTAGCCTTTGTCTAGCCTGTGTCTAGCATGTGCCTAGCCTCTGCCTAGCCTGTGCCTAGCCTGTACCTAGCCAGTGCCTAGCCTGTACCTAGCCGGTGTCTAGCCTGTGCCTAGCCAGTGTCTAGCCTGTACCCAGCCAGTGTCTAGCCTGTGTCTAGCCAGTGTCTAGCCTGTGTCTAGCCTGTGCCTAGCCAGTGTCTAGCCTGTGCCTAGCCAGTGTCTAGCCTGTGCCTAGCCAGTGTCTAGCCTGTGTCTAGCGTGTGCCTTGCCTGTGCATAGCCTGTGCCTAGCCTGTGCCTAGCCTGTGCCTAGCCTGTGCCTAGCCTGTGCCTAGCCTGTGCCTAGCCTGTGCCTAGCCTGTGCCTAGCCTGTGCCTAGCCTGTGCCTAGCCTGTGCCTAGCCTGTTTCTAGCCTGTTTCTAGCCTGTGTCTAGCCTGTGTCTAGCCTGTATCTAGCCTGTGTCTAGCCTGTGTCTAGCCTGTGTCTAGCCTGTGTCTAGCCTGTGTCTAGCCTGTGTCTAGCCTGTGTCTAGCCTGTGTCTAGCCTGTGTCTAGCCTGTGTCTAGCCTGTGTCTAGCCTGTTTCTAGCCTGTGTCTAGCCTGTGTCTAGTCTGTGTCTAGCCTGTGTCTAGCCTGTGTGTAGCCTGTGTCTAGCCTGTGTCTAGCCTTTGTCTAGCCTGTGTCTAGCATGTGCCTAGCCTCTGCCTAGCCTTTGCCTAGCCTGTACCTAGCCAGTGCCTAGCCTGTACCTAGCCGGTGTCTAGCCTGTGCCTAGCCAGTGTCTAGCCTGTACCCAGCCAGTGTCTAGCCTGTGTCTAGCCAGTGTCTAGCCTGTGTCTAGCCTGTGCCTAGCCAGTGTCTAGCCTGTGCCTAGCCAGTGTCTAGCCTGTGCCTAGCCAGTGTCTAGCCTGTGTCTAGCGTGTGCCTAGCCTGTGCATAGCCTGTGCCTAGCCTGTGCCTAGCCTGTGTCTAGCGTGTGCCTAGCCTGTGCATAGCCTGTGCCTAGCCTGTGCCTAGCCTGTGCCTAGCCTGTGCCTAGCCTGTGCCTAGCCTGTGCCTAGCCTGTGCCTAGCCTAGCCTGTGTCTAGCCTGTGTCTAGCCTGTGTCTAGCCTGTGCCTAGCCTGTTTCTAGCCTGTTTCTAGCCTGTGTCTAGCCTGTGTCTAGCCTGTATCTAGCCTGTGTCTAGCCTGTGTCTAGCCTGTGTCTAGCCTGTGTCTAGCCTGTGTCTAGCCTGTGTCTAGCCTGTGTCTAGCCTGTGTCTAGCCTGTGTCTAGCCTGTGTCTAGCCTGTGTCTAGCCTGTTTCTAGCCTGTGTCTAGCCTGTGTCTAGCCTGTGTCTAGCCTGTGTCTAGCCTGTGTCTAGCCTGTGTCTAGCCTTTGTCTAGCCTGTGTCTAGCATGTGCCTAGCCTCTGCCTAGCCTGTGCCTAGCCTGTACCTAGCCAGTGCCTAGCCTGTACCTAGCCGGTGTCTAGCCTGTGCCTAGCCATTGAGTAGCCTGTGCCTAGCCAGTGCCCAGCCAGTGTCTAGCCTGTGTCAAGCCTGTGTCTAGCCTGTGTCTAGCCTGTGTCTAGCCTGTGTCTAGCCTGTTCCTAGCCTGTCTCTAGCCTGTGTCTAGCCTGTGTCTAGCCTGTTTCTAGCCTGTGTCTAGCCTGTGTCTAGCCTGTGTCTAGCCTGTGTCTAGCATGTGGCTAGCCTCTGCCTAGCCTGTGCCTAGCCTGTACCTAGCCAGTGCCTAGCCAATACCTAGCCGGTGTCTAGCCTGTGCCTAGCCAGTGTCTAGCCTGTACCCAGCCAGTTTCTAGCCTGTGTCTAGCCAGTGTCTAGCCTTTGTCTAGCCTGTGCCTAGCCAGTGTCTAGCCTGTGCCTAGCCAGTGTCTAGCCTGTGCCTAGCGTATGCCTAGCCTGTGCCTAGCCTGTGCCTAGCCTGTGCCTAGCCTGTGCCTAGCCTGTGCCTAGCCTGTTTCTAGCCTGTGTTTAGCCTGTGTCTAGCCTGTGTCTAGCCTGTATCTAGCCTGTGTCTAGCCTGTGTCTAGCCTGTGTCTAGCCTGTGTCTAGCCTGTGTCTAGCCTGTGTCTAGCCTGTGTCTAGCATGTGTCTAGCCTGTGTCTAGCCTGTGTCTAGCCTGTGTCTAGCATGTGTCTAGCCTGTGTCTAGCCTGTGTCTGGCCTTTGTCTAGCATGTGTCTAGCCTGTGTCTAGCCTGTGTCTAGCCTGTGTCTAGCCTGTGTCTAGCCAGTGTCTAGCCTGTACCCAGCCAGTTTCTAGCCTGTGTCTAGCCAGTGTCTAGCCTTTGTCTAGCCTGTGCCTAGCCAGTGTCTAGCCTGTGCCTAGCCAGTGTCTAGCCTGTGCCTAGCGTATGCCTAGCCTGTGCCTAGCCAGTGTCTAGCCTGTGCCTAGCGTATGCCTAGCCTGTGCCTAGCCAGTGTCTAGCCTGTGCCTAGCCAGTGTCTAGCCTGTGCCTAGCGTGTCTTAGCCTGTGCCTAGCCTGTGCCTAGCCTGTGCCTAGCCTGTGCCTAGCCTGTGCCTAGCCTGTTTCTAGCCTGTGTCTAGCCTGTGTCTAGCCTGTGTCTAGCCTGTATCTAGCCTGTGTCTAGCCTGTGTCTAGCCTGTGTCTAGCCTGTGTCTAGCCTATGTCTAGCCTGTGTCTAGCCTGTGTCTAGCATGTGTCTAGCCTGTGTCTAGCCTGTGTCTAGCCTGTGTCTAGCATGTGTCTAGCCTGTGTCTAGCCTGTGTCTGGCCTGTGTCTAGCATGTGTCTAGCCTGTGTCTAGCCTGTGTCTAGCCTGTGTCTAGCCTGTGTCTAGCATGTGCCTAGCCTCTGCCTAGCCTGTGCCTAGCCTGTACCTAGCTAGTGCCTAGCCTGTACCTAGCCGGTGCCTAGCCTGTTCCTAGCCAGTGTCTAGCCTGTTCCTAGCCATTGTCTAGCCTGTGGCTAGCCTGTGCCTAGCCTGTACCTAGCCAGTGCCTAGCCTGTGCCTAACTTGTGGCTAGCCTGTGCCCAACCTGTGCCTAGCCTGTGTCTAGCCTGTGTCTAGCCTGTGTCTAGCCTGTGTCTAGCCTGTGTCTAGCCTGTGTTTAGCCTGTTTCTAACCTGTTTCTAGCCTGTCTCTAGCCTGTGTCTAGCCTGTGTCTAGCCTGTGTCGAGCCTGTGTCTAGCCTGTGTCTAGCCTGTGTCTAGCCTGTGTCTAGCCTGTGTCTAGCCTGTGTCTAGCCTGTGTCTAGCCTGTGTCTAGCCTGTGTCTAGCCTGTGTCTAGCCTGTGTCTAGCCTGTGTCTAGCCTGTGTCTAGCCTGTGTCTAGCCTGTGTCTAGCCTGTGTCTAGCCTGTGTCTAGCCTGTGTCTAGCCTGTGTCTAGCCTGTTTCTAGCCTGTGTCTAGCCTGTGTCTAGCCTTTGTCTAGCCTGTGTCTAGCATGTGCCTAGCCTCTCCCTAGCCTGTGCCTAGCCTGTACCTAGCCAGTGCCTAGCCTGTACCTAGCCTGTACCTAGCCGGTGTCTAGTCTGTGCCTAGCCATTGAGTAGCCTGTGCCTAGCCAGTGCCCAGCCAGTGTCTAGCCTGTGTCTAGCCTGTGTCTAGCCTGTGTCTAGCCTGTGTCTAGCCTGTGTCTAGCCTGTTTCTAGCCTGTCTCTAGCCTGTGTCTAGCCTGTGTCTAGCCTGTTTCTAGCCTGTGTCTAGCCTGTGTCTAGCCTGTGTCTAGCCTGTGTCTAGCCTGTGTCTAGCCTGTGTCTAGCCTGTGTCTAGCATGTGGCTAGCCTCTGCCTAGCCTGTGCCTAGCCTGTACCTAGCCAGTGCCTAGCCTGTACCTAGCCGGTGTCTAGCCTGTGCCTAGCCAGTGTCTAGCCTGTACCCAGCCAGTTTCTAGCCTGTGTCTAGCCAGTGTCTAGCCTTTGTCTAGCCTGTGCCTAGCCTGTGTCTAGCATGTGCCTCTGCCTAGCCTGTGCCTAGCCTGTACCTAGCTAGTGCCTAGCCTGTACCTAGCCGGTGCCTAGCCTGTTCCTAGCCAGTGTCTAGCCTGTGCCTAGCCATTGTCTAGCCTGTGGCTAGCCAGTGCCTAGCCTGTACCTAGCCAGTGCCTAGCCTGTGCCTAGCTTGTGGCTAGCCTGTGCCCAACCTCTGCCTAGCCTGTGTCTAGCCTGTGACTAGCCTGTGTCTAGCCTGTGTCTAGCCTGTGTCTAGCCTGTGTCTAGCCTGTGTCTAGCTTGTTTCTAACCTGTTTCTAGCCTGTCTCTAGCCTGTGTCTAGCCTGTGTCTAGCCTGTTTCTAGCCTGTGTCTAGCCTGTGTCTAGCCTGTGTCTAGCCTGTGTCTAGCCTGTGTCTAGCCTGTGTCTAGCCTGTGTCTAGCCTGTGTCTAGCCTGTGTCTAGCCTGTGTCTAGCCTGTGTCTAGCCTGTGTCTAGCCTGTGTCTAGCCTGTGTCTAGCCTTTGTCTAGCCTGTGTCTAGCATGTGCCTAGCCTCTGCCTAGCCTGTGCCTAGCCTGTACCTAGCCAGTGCCTAGCCTGTACCTAGCCGGTGTCTAGCCTGTGCCTAGCCATTGAGTAGCCTGTGCCTAGCCAGTGCCCAGCCAGTGTCTAGCCTGTGTCTAGCCTGTGTCTAGCCTGCGTCTAGCTTGTGTCTAGCCTGTTTCTAGCCTGTCTCTAGCCTGTGTCTAGCCTGTGTCTAGCCTGTTTCTAGCCTGTGTCTAGCCTGTGTCTAGCCTGTGTCTAGCCTGTGTCTAGCCTGTGTCTAGCATGTGGCTAGCCTCTGCCTAGCCTGTGCCTAGCCTGTACCTAGCCAGTGCCTAGCCTGTACCTAGCCGGTGTCTAGCCTGTGCCTAGCCAGTGTCTAGCCTGTACCCAGCCAGTTTCTAGCCTGTGTCTAGCCAGTGTCTAGCCTTTGTCTAGCCTGTGCCTAGCCAGTGTCTAGCCTGTGCCTAGCCAGTGTCTAGCCTGTGCCTAGCGTATGCCTAGCCTGTGCCTAGCCTGTGCCTAGCCTGTGCCTAGCCTGTTTCTAGCCTGTGTCTAACCTGTGTCTAGCCTGTGTCTAGCCTGTATCTAGCCTGTGTCTAGCCTGTATCTAGCCTGTGTCTAGCCTGTGTCTAGCCTGTATCTAGCCTGTGTCTAGCCTGTGTCTAGCCTGTGTCTAGCATGTGTCTAGCCTGTGTCTAGCCTGTGTCTAGCCTGTGTCTAGCATGTGTCTAGCCTGTGTCTAGCCTGTGTCTGGCCTTTGTCTAGCATGTGTCTAGCCTGTGTCTAGCCTGTGTCTAGCCTGTGTCTAGCCAGTGTCTAGCCTGTACCCAGCCAGTTTCTAGCCTGTGTCTAGCCAGTGTCTAGCCTTTGTCTAGCCTGTGCCTAGCCAGTGTCTAGCCTGTGCCTAGCCAGTGTCTAGCCTGTGCCTAGCGTATGCCTAGCCAGTGTCTAGCCTGTGCCTAGCCAGTGTCTAGCCTGTGCCTAGCGTGTCTTAGCCTGTGCCTAGCCTGTGCCTAGCCTGTGCCTAGCCTGTGCCTAGCCTGTTTCTAGCCTGTGTCTAGCCTGTGTCTAGCCTGTGTCTAGCCTGTATCTAGCCTGTGTCTAGCCTGTGTCTAGCCTGTGTCTAGCCTGTGTCTAGCCTATGTCTAGCCTGTGTCTAGCCTGTGTCTAGCATGTGTCTAGCCTGTGTCTAGCCTGTGTCTAGCCTGTGTCTAGCATGTGTCTAGCCTGTGTCTAGCCTGTGTCTGGCCTGTGTCTAGCATGTGTCTAGCCTGTGTCTAGCCTGTGTCTAGCCTGTGTCTAGCCTGTGTCTAGCATGTGCCTAGCCTCTGCCTAGCCTGTGCCTAGCCTGTACCTAGCTAGTGCCTAGCCTGTACCTAGCCGGTGCCTAGCCTGTTCCTAGCCAGTGTCTAGCCTGTGCCTAGCCATTGTCTAGCCTGTGGCTAGCCAGTGCCTAGCCTGTACCTAGCCAGTGCCTAGCCTGTGCCTAGCTTGTGGCTAGCCTGTGCCCAACCTGTGCCTAGCCTGTGTCTAGCCTGTGTCTAGCCTGTGTCTAGCCTGTGTCTAGCCTGTTTCTAACCTGTTTCTAGCCTGTCTCTAGCCTGTGTCTAGCCTGTGTCTAGCCTGTTTCTAGCCTGTGTCTAGAATGTGTCTAGCCTGTGTCTAGCCTGTGTCTAGCCTGTGTCTAGCATGTGTCTAGCCTGTGTCTAGCCTGTGTCTAGCCTGTGTCTAGCCTGTGTCTAGCCTGTGTCTACCCTGTGTCTAGCCTGTGTCTAGCCTGTGTCTAGCCTGTGTCTAGCCTGTGTCTAGCCTGTGTCTAGCCTGTGTCTAGCCTGTGTCTAGCCTGTGTCTAGCCTGTGTCTAGCCTGTGTCTAGCCTGTGTCTAGCCTGTGTCTAGCATGTGCCTAGCCTCTGCCTAGCCTGTGCCTAGCCTGTACCTAGCCAGTGCCTAGCCTGTACCTAGCCGGTGTCTAGCCTGTGCCTAGCCATTGAGTAGCCTGTGCCTAGCCAGTGCCCAGCCAGTGTCTAGCCTGTGTCTAGCCTGTGTCTAGCCTGTGTCTAGCCTGTGTCTAGCCTGTTTCTAGCCTGTCTCTAGCCTGTGTCTAGCCTGTGTCTAGCCTGTTTCTAGCCTGTGTCTAGCCTGTGTCTAGCCTGTGTCTAGCCTGTGTCTAGCCTGTGTCTAGCATGTGGCTAGCCTCTGCCTAGCCTGTGCCTAGCCTGTACCTAGCCAGTGCCTAGCCTGTACCTAGCCGGTGTCTAGCCTGTTCCTAGCCAGTGTCTAGCCTGTACCCAGCCAGTGTCTAGCCTGTGTCTAGCCAGTGTCTAGCCTTTGTCTAGCCTGTGTCTAGCCTGTGTCTAGCCTGTGTCTAGCCTGTGTCTAGCCTGTGTCTAGCCTGTGTCTAGCCTGTGTCTAGCCTGTGTCTAGCCTGTGTCTAGCATGTGGCTAGCCTCTGCCTAGCCTGTGCCTAGCCTGTACCTAGCCAGTGCCTAGCCTGTACCTAGCCGGTGTCTAGCCTATTCCTAGCCAGTGCCTAGCCTGTACCTAGCCGGTGCCTAGCCTGTTCCTAGTCAGTGTCTAGCCTTTGCCTAGCCATTGTCTAGCCTGTTGCTAGCCTGTGCCTAGCCTGTGCCTAGCATGTGCCTAGCCTCTGCCTAGCATGTGCCTAGCCTGTACCTAGCCAGTGTCTAGCCTGTTCCCAGCCAGTGTCTAGCCTGTGTCTAGCCAGTGTCTAGCCTGTGTCTAGCCAGTGTCTAGCCTGTGCCTAGCCAGTGTCTAGCCTGTGCCTAGCCATTGTCTAGCCTGTGCCCAGCCAGTGTCTAGCCTGTGCCCAACCTGTGCCTAGCCTGTGTCTAGCCTGTGTCTAGCCTGTGTCTAGCCTGTGTCTAGCCTGTGTCTAGCCTGTGTCTAGCCTGTTTCTAGCCTGACTCTAGCCTGTGTCTAGCCTGTGTCTAGCCTGTGTCTAGCCTGTGTCTAGCTTGTTTCTAGCCTGTGTCTAGCCTGTGTCTAGCCTGTGTCTAGCCTGTGTCTAGCCTGTGTCAAGCCTGTGTCTAGCCTGTGTCTAGCCTGTGTCTAGCCTGTTTCTAGCCTGTGTCTAGCCTGTGTCTAGTTTGTGTCTAGCCTGTGTCTAGCCTGTGTCTAGCCTGTGTCTAGCCTGTGTCTAGCCTGTGTCTAGCCTGTGTCTAGCCTTTGTCTAGCCTGTGTCTAGCATGTGCCTAGCCTCTGCCTAGCCTGTGCCTAGCCTGTACCTAGCCAGTGCCTAGCCTGTACCTAGCCGGTGTCTAGCCTGTGCCTAGCCAGTGTCTAGCCTGTACCCAGCCAGTGTCTAGCCTGTGTCTTGCCAGTGTCTAGCATGTGTCTAGCCTGTGCGTAGCCAGTGTCTAGCCTGTGCCTAGCCAGTGTCTAGCCTGTGCCCAGCCAGTGTCTAGCCTGTGCCTAGCGTGTCTTAGCCTGTGCCTAGCCTGTGCCTAGCCTGTGCCTAGCCTGTGCCTAGCCTGTGCCTAGCCTGTTTCTAGCCTGTGTCTAGCCTATGTCTAGCCTGTGTCTAGCCTGTGTCTAGCCTGTGTCTGGCCTGTGTCTAGCATGTGTCTAGCCTGTGTCTAGCCTGTGTCTAGCCTGTGTCTAGCCTGTGTCTAGCCTGTGTCTAGCCTGTGTCTAGCCTGTGTCTAGCATGTGCCTAGCCTCTGCCTAGCCTGTGCCTAGCCTGTACCTAGCTAGTGCCTAGCCTGTACCTAGCCGGTGCCTAGCCTGTTCCTAGCCAGTGTCTAGCCAGTGTCTAGCCTGTGCCTAGCCTAGCCTGTGGCTAGCCAGTGCCTAGCCTGTACCTAGCCAGTGCCTAGACTGTACCTAGCCAGTGCCTAGCCTGTACCTAGCCTGTACCTAGCCTGTACCTAGCCTGTGCCTAGCCTGTGCCTAGCCTGTGCCTAGCTTGTGGCTAGCCTGTGCCCAACCTGTGCCTAGCCTGTGTCTAGCCTGTGTCTAGCCTGTGTCTAGCCTGTGTCTAGCCTGTGTCTAGCCTGTGTCTAGCCTGTGTCTAGCCTGTTTCTAGCCTGTTTCTAGCCTGTGTCTAGCCTGTGTCTAGCCTGTGTCTAGCCTGTTTCTAGCCTGTGTCTAGCCTGTGTCTAGCCTGTGTCTAGCCTGTGTCTAGCCTGTGTCTAGCCTGTGTCTAGCCTGTGTCTAGCCTGTGTCTAGCCTGTGTCTAGCCTGTGTCTAGCCTGTGTCTAGCCTGTGTCTAGCCTGTGTCTAGCCTGTGTCTAGCCTGTGTCTAGCCTGTGTCTAGCCTGTGCCTAGCCTGTGGCTAGCCTCTGCTGCCTAGCCTGTGCCTAGCCTGCCTAGCCTGTACCTAGCCTGTGCCTAGCCTGTGTACCTAGCCGGTGCCTAGCCTGTGCCTAGCCTGTGTCTAGCCTGTGCCCAGCCTGTGCCTAGCCTGTGTCTAGCCTGTGTCTAGCCTGTGTCTAGCCTGTGTCTAGCCTGTGTCTAGCCTGTGTCTAGCCTGTGTCTAGCCTGTGTCTAGCCTGTGTCTAGCCTGTGTCTAGCCTGTGCCTAGCCTGCCTAGCCTGTGTCCTAGCCAGTGCCTAGCCTGTGCCTAGCAGCCTAGCCTGTGTCTAGCCTGTGTCTAGCCTGTGTCTAGCCTGTGTCTAGCCTGTGTCTAGCCTGTGTCTAGCCGTGTCTGGCTTTTGGCTCTGTGCTAGCCTGTGTCTAGCCTGTTTCTAGCCTGTGTCTAGCCTGTGTCTAGCCTGTGTCTAGCCTGTGTCTAGCCTGTGTCTAGCCTGTGTCTAGCCTGTGTCTAGCCTGTGTCTAGCCTGTGTCTAGCCTGTGTCTAGCATGTGTCTAGCCTGTGTCTAGCCTGTGTCTGGCCTGTGTCTAGCATGTGTCTAGCCTGTGTCTAGCCTGTGTCTGGCCTGTGTCTAGCATGTGTCTAGCCTGTGTCTAGCCTGTGTCTAGCCTGTGTCTAGCCTGTGTCTAGCCTGTGCCTAGCCTGTACCTAGCCAGTGCCTAGCCTGTACCTAGCCGGTGCCTAGCCTGTTCCTAGTCAGTGTCTAGCCTTTGCCTAGCCATTGTCTAGCCTGTTGCTAGCCTGTGAAAAGCCTGTGCCTAGCATGTGCCTAGCCTCTGCCTAGCATGTGCCTAGCCTGTACCTAGCCAGTGCCTAGCCTGTACCTAGCCAGTGCCTGGCCTGTACCTAGCCAGTGTCTAGCCTGTGCCTATCCAGTGTCTAGCCTTTGTCTAGCCTGTGCATAGCCAGAATCTAGCCAGTGTCTAGCCTTTGTCTACCCTGTGCATACCTAGGGTCTAGCCTGTACCTAGCCAGTGCCTAGCCTGTACCTATCCAGTGCCTAGCCTGTACCTAGCCAGTGCCTAGACTGTACCTAGCCAGTGCCTACCCTGTACCTAGCCTGTGCCTAGCCTGTGCCTAGCCTGTGCCTAGCTTGTGGCTAGCCTGTGCCCAACCTGTGCCTAGCCTGTGTCTAGCCATTGTCTAGCCTGTGCCCAGCTAGTGTCTAGCCTGTGCCTAGTCTGTGGCTAGCCTGTGCCTAGCATGTGCCTAGCCTCTGCCTAGCATGTGCCTAGCCTGTACCTAGCCAGTGCCTAGCGTGTACCTAGCCAGTGCCTGGCCTGTACCTAGCCAGTGTCTAGCCTGTGCCTATCCAGTGTCTAGCCTTTGTCTAGCCTGTGCATAGCCAGAATCTAAACAGTGCCTAGCCAGTGTCTAGCCTTTGTCTACCCTGTGCATACCTAGGGTCTAGCCTGTACCTAGCCAGTGCCTAGCCTGTACCTAGCCAGTGCCTAGCCTGTACCTAGCCAGTGCCTAGACTGTACCTAGCCAGTGCCTAGCCTGTACCTAGCCTGTGCCTAGCCTGTGCCTAGTCTGTGCCTAGCCTGTGCCTAGCCTGTGCCTAGCCTGTGTCTAGCCTGTGCCCAACCTGTGCCTAGCCTGTGTCTAGCCTGTGTCTAGCCTGTGTCTAGCCTGTGTCTAGCCTGTGTCTAGCCTGTTTTTAGCCTGTCTCTAGCCTGTGTCTAGCCTGTGCGTAGCCAGTGTCTAACCAGTGTCTAGCCTGTGTCTAGCATGTGTCTAGCCTGTGTCTAGCCTGTGTCTAGCCTGTGTCAAGCCTGTGTCTAGCCTGTGTCTAGCCTGTGTCTAGCATGTGCCTAGCCTCTGCCTAGCATGTGCCTAGCCTGTACCTAGCCAGTGCCTAGCCTGTACCTAGCCAGTGCGTAGCCTGTACCTTTCCAGTGCCTGGCCTGTACCTAGCCAGTGACTAGCCTGTGCCTAGCCAGTGTCTAGCCTTTGTCTAGCCTGTGCATAGCCAGAATCTAGCCAGTGCCTAGCCAGCGTCTAGCCTTTGTCTACCCTGTGCATACCTAGGGTCTAAACTGTACCAAGCCAGTGCCTAGCCTGTACCTAGCCAGTGCCTAGCCTGTACCTAGCCAGTGCCTAGCCTGTACCTAGCCAGTGTCTAGCCTGTGCCTAGCCATTGTCTAGCCTGTGCCCAGCCAGTGTC
The DNA here is from genome assembly GCA_018903695.1 of Zaprionus gabonicus. Classification (NCBI taxonomy): domain Eukaryota; kingdom Metazoa; phylum Arthropoda; class Insecta; order Diptera; family Drosophilidae; genus Zaprionus; species Zaprionus gabonicus. The sequence goes on from JAEIFO010001178.1 coordinate 190,508, forward strand.
TAGCCTGTGCCTAGCCTGTGCCTAGCCTGTGCCTAGCCTGTGCCTAGCTTGTGTCTAGCCTGTGTCTTGCCAGTGTCTAGCATGTGTCTAGCCTGTGCGTAGCCAGTGTCTAGCCTGTGCCTAGCCAGTGTCTAGCCTGTGCCCAGCCAGTGTCTAGCCTGTGCCTAGCGTGTCTTAGCCTGTGCCTAGCCTGTGCCTAGCCTGTGCCTAGCCTGTGCCTAGCCTGTTTCAAGCCTGTGTCTAGCCTATGTCTAGCCTGTGTCTAGCCTGTGTCTAGCCTGTTCCTAGCCAGTGTCTAGCCTGTGCCTAGCCTAGCCTGTGGCTAGCCAGTGCCTAGCCTGTACCTAGCCAGTGCCTAGACTGTACCTAGCCAGTGCCTAGCCTGTACCTAGCCTGTGCCTAGCCTGTACCTAGCCTGTGCCTAGCCTGTGTCTAGCCTGTGTCTAGCCTGTGCCTAGCCTGTGTCTAGCCTGTGTCTAGCCTGTGTCTAGCCTGTTTCTAGCCTGTTTCTAGCCTGTCTCTAGCCTGTGTCTAGCCTGTGTCTAGCCTGTGTCTAGCCTGTGTCTAGCCTGTGTCTAGCCTGTTTCTAGCCTGTTTCTAGCCTGTCTCTAGCCTGTGTCTAGCCTGTGTCTAGCCTGTTTCTAGCCTGTGTCTAGCCTGTGTCTAGCCTGTGTCTAGCATGTGGCTAGCCTCTGCCTAGCCTGTGCCTAGCCTGTACCTAGCCAGTGCCTAGCCTGTACCTAGCCGGTGTCTAGCCTGTGCCTAGCCAGTGTCTAGCCTGTACCCAGCCAGTGTCTAGCCTGTGTCTAGCCTGTGTCTAGCCAGTGTCTAGCCTGTGTCTAGCCTGTGCCTACCCAGTGTCTAGCCTGTGCCTAGCCAGTGTCTAGCCTGTGCCTAGCGTATGCCTAGCCTGTGCCTAGCCTGTGCCTAGCCTGTGCCTAGCCTGTTTCTAGCCTGTGTCTAGCCTGTGTCTAGCCTGTGTCTAGCCTGTATCTAGCCTGTGTCTAGCCTGTGTCTAGCCTGTGTCTAGCCTGTGTCTAGCCTGTGTCTAGCCTGTGTCTAGCCTGTGTCTAGCATGTGTCTAGCCTGTGTCTAGCCTGTGTCTAGCCTGTGTCTAGCATGTGTCTAGCCTGTGTCTAGCCTGTGTCTGGCCTGTGTCTAGCATGTGTCTAGCCTGTGTCTAGCCTGTGTCTAGCCTGTGTCTAGCCTGTGTCTAGCCTGTGTCTAGCATGTGCCTAGCCTCTGCCTAGCCTGTGCCTAGCCTGTACCTAGCCAGTGCCTAGCCTGTACCTAGCCGGTGCCTAGCCTGTTCCTAGTCAGTGTCTAGCCTTTGCCTAGCCATTGTCTAGCCTGTTGCTAGCCTGTGAAAAGCCTGTGCCTAGCATGTGCCTAGCCTCTGCCTAGCATGTGCCTAGCCTGTACCTAGCCAGTGCCTAGCCTGTACCTAGCCAGTGCCTGGCCTGTACCTAGCCAGTGTCTAGCCTGTGCCTATCCAGTGTCTAGCCTTTGTCTAGCCTGTGCATAGCCAGAATCTAGCCAGTGTCTAGCCTTTGTCTACCCTGTGCATACCTAGGGTCTAGCCTGTACCTAGCCAGTGCCTAGCCTGTACCTATCCAGTGCCTAGCCTGTACCTAGCCAGTGCCTAGACTGTACCTAGCCAGTGCCTACCCTGTACCTAGCCTGTGCCTAGCCTGTGCCTAGCCTGTGCCTAGCTTGTGGCTAGCCTGTGCCCAACCTGTGCCTAGCCTGTGTCTAGCCATTGTCTAGCCTGTGCCCAGCTAGTGTCTAGCCTGTGCCTAGTCTGTGGCTAGCCTGTGCCTAGCATGTGCCTAGCCTCTGCCTAGCATGTGCCTAGCCTGTACCTAGCCAGTGCCTAGCGTGTACCTAGCCAGTGCCTGGCCTGTACCTAGCCAGTGTCTAGCCTGTGCCTATCCAGTGTCTAGCCTTTGTCTAGCCTGTGCATAGCCAGAATCTAAACAGTGCCTAGCCAGTGTCTAGCCTTTGTCTACCCTGTGCATACCTAGGGTCTAGCCTGTACCTAGCCAGTGCCTAGCCTGTACCTAGCCAGTGCCTAGCCTGTACCTAGCCAGTGCCTAGCCTGTACCTAGCCAGTGCCTAGACTGTACATAGCCAGTGCCTAGCCTGTGCCTAGCCTGTGCCTAGCCTGTGCCTAGCCTGTGCCTAGCCTGTGTCTAGCCTGTGTCTAGCCTGTGTCTAGCCTGTGTCTAGCCTGTGTCTAGCCTGTTTTTAGCCTGTCTCTAGCCTGTGTCTAGCCTGTGTCTAGCCTGTTTTTAGCCTGTCTCTAGCCTGTGTCTAGCCTGTGCGTAGCCAGTGTCTAACCAGTGTCTAGCCTGTGTCTAGCATGTGTCTAGCCTGTGTCTAGCCTGTGTCTAGCCTGTGTCAAGCCTGTGTCTAGCCTGTGTCTAGCCTGTGTCTAGCATGTGCCTAGCCTCTGCCTAGCATGTGCCTAGCCTGTACCTAGCCAGTGCCTAGCCTGTACCTAGCCAGTGCGTAGCCTGTACCTTTCCAGTGCCTGGCCTGTACCTAGCCAGTGACTAGCCTGTGCCTAGCCAGTGTCTAGCCTTTGTCTAGCCTGTGCATAGCCAGAATCTAGCCAGTGCCTAGCCAGCGTCTAGCCTTTGTCTACCCTGTGCATACCTAGGGTCTAAACTGTACCAAGCCAGTGCCTAGCCTGTACCTAGCCAGTGCCTAGCCTGTACCTAGCCAGTGCCTAGCCTGTACCTAGCCAGTGCCTAGCCTGTACCTAGCCAGTGTCTAGCCTGTGCCTAGCCATTGTCTAGCCTGTGCCCAGCCAGTGTCTAGCCTGTGCCTAGCCTGTGCCTAGCCTGTGCCTAGCCTGTGCCTAGCTTGTGCCTAGCCTGTGCCTAGCCTATGCCTAGCCTGTGTCTAGCCTGTGTCTAGCCTGTGTCTAGCCTGCGTCTAGCCTGTATCTAGCATGTGTCTAGCCTGTGTCTAGCCTGTGTCTGGCCTGTGTCTAGCCTGTGCCCAGCCAGTGTCTAGCCTGTGTCTAGCCTGTGCCTAGCCTGTGCCTAGCCTGTGCCTAGCCTGTGCCTAGCCTGTGCCTAGCCTGTGCCTAGCCTGTGCCTTGCATGTGCCTAGCCTGTGCCTTGCCTGTGCCTAGCCTGTGCCTAGTCTGTGCCTAGCCTGTGCCTAGCCTGTGCCTAGCCTGTGCCTAGCCTGTGCCTAGCCTGTGCCTAGCCTGTGCCTAGGCTGTGCCTATCCTGTGCCTAGCCTGTGCCTAGCTTGTGGCTAGCCTGTGCCCAACCTGTGCCTAGCCTGTGTCTAACCTGTGTCTAGCCTGTGTCTAGCCTGTGTCTAGCCTGTGTCTAGCCTGTGTCTAGCCTGTGTCTAGCCTGTGTCTAGCCTGTGTCTAGCCTTTGCCTAGCCTGTGTCTAGCATGTGCCTAGCCTCTGCCTAGCATGTGCTTAGCCTGTACCTAGCCAGTGCCTAGCCTGTACCTAGCCAGTGCCCAGCCTGTACTTAGCCAGTGCCTGAACTGTACCTAGCCAGTGTCTAGCCTGTGCCTAGCCAGTGTCTAGCCTTTGTCTAGCCTGTGCATAGCCAGAATCTAGCCAGTGCCTAGCCAGTGTCTAGCCTTTGTCTACCCTGTGCATTCCTAGGGTCTAACCTGTACCTAGCCAGTGCCTAGCCAGTGCCTAGACTGTACCTAGCCAGTGCCTAGCCTGTTCCTAGCCAGTGTCTAGCCTGTGCCTAGCCATTGTCTAGCCTGTGCCCAGCCAGTGTCTAGCCTGTGTCTAGCCTGTGCCTAGTCTGTGGCTAGCCTGTGCCTACCCTGTGCCTAGCCTGTGCCTAGCCTGTGCCTAGCCTGTGCCTAGCCTGTGCCTAGCCTGTGCCTAGCCTGTGCCTAGCCTGTGCCTAGCCTGTGCCTAGCCTGTGCCTAGCCTGTGCCTAGCCTGTGCCTAGCCTGTGCCTAGCCTGTGCCTAGCCTGTGCCTAGCCTGTGCCTAGCCTGTGCCTAGCCTGTGCCTAGCCTGTGCCTAGCCTGTGCCTAGCCTGTGCCTAGCCTGTGCCTAGCCTGTGCCTAGCCTGTGCCTAGCCTGTGCCTAGCCTGTGCCCAGCCTGTGCCCAGCCTGTGCCCAGCCTGTGCCTAGCCTGTGCCTAGCCTGTGCCTAGCCTGTGCCTAGCCTGTGCCTAGCCTGTGCCTAGCCTGTGCCTAGCCTGTGCCTAGCCTGTGCCTAGCCTGTGCCTAGCCTGTGCCTAGCCTGTGCCTAGCCTTTGCCTAGCCTGTGCCTAGCCTGTGCCTAGCCTGTGCCTAGCCTGTGCCTAGCCTGTGCCTAGCCTGTGCCTAGCCTGTGCCTAGCCTGTGCCTAGCCTGTGCCTAGCCTGTGCCTAGCCTGTGCCTAGCCTGTGCCTAGCCAGTGTCTAGCCTGTGGCTATCCAGTGTCTAGCCAGAATCTAAACAGTGCCTAGCCAGTGTCTAGCCTTTGTCTACCCTGTGCATACCTAGGGTCTAGCCTGTACCTAGCCAGTGCCTAGCCTGTACCTAGCCAGTGCCTAGCCTGTACCTAGCCAGTGCCTAGCCTGTACCTAGCCAGTGCCTAGACTGCACCTAGCCAGTGCCTAGCCTGTACCTAGCCTGTGCCTAGCCTGTGCCTAGCCTGTGCCTAGCCTGTGCCTAGCTTGTGGCTAGCCTGTGCCCAACCTGTGCCTAGCCTGTGTCTAGCCTGTGTCTAGCCTGTGTCTAGCCTGTTTCTAGCCTGTCTCTAGCCTGTGTCTAGCCTGTGCATAGCCAGTGTCTAACCAGTGTCTAGCCTGTGTCTAGCCTGTGTCAAGCCTGTGTCTAGCCTGTGTCTAGCCTGTGTCTAGCATGTGCCTAGCCTCTGCCTAGCATGTGCCTAGCCTGTACCTAGCCAGTGCCTAGCCTGTACCTAGCCAGTGCCTAGCCTGTACCTTGCCAGTGCCTGGCCTGTACCTAGCCAGTGACTAGCCTGTGCCTAGCCAGTGTCTAGCCTTTGTCTAGCATGTGCATAGCCAGAATCTAGCCAGTGCCTAGCCAGCGTCTAGCCTTTGTCTACCCTGTGCATACCTAGGATCTAAACTGTACCAAGCCAGTGCCTAGCCTGTACCTAGCCAGTGCCTTGCCTGTACCTAGCCAGTGCCTAGCCTGTACCTAGCCAGTGTCTAGCCTGTGCCTAGCCATTGTCTAGCCTGTGCCCAGCCAGTGTCTAGCCTGTGCCTAGCCTGTGCCTAGCCTGTGCCTAGCCTGTGCCTAGCCTGTGCCTAGCTTGTGCCTAGCCTGTGCCTAGCCTATGCCTAGCCTGTGTCTAGCCTGTGTCTAGCCTGGGTCTAGCCTGCGTCTAGCCTGTATCTAGCATGTGTCTAGCCTGTGTCTAGCCTGTGTCTGGCCTGTGTCTAGCCTGTGCCCAGCCAGTGCCTAGCCTGTGCCTAGCCTGTGCCTAGCCTGTGCCTAGCCTGTGCCTAGCCAGTGTCTAGCCTGTGCCTATCCAGTGTCTAGCCTTTGTCTAGCCTGTGCATAGCCAGAATCTAGCCAGTGTCTAGCCTTTGTCTACCCTGTGCATACCTAGGTTCTAGCCTGTACCTAGCCAGTGCCTAGCCTGTACCTAGCCAGTGCCTAGCCTGTACCTAGCCAGTTCCTAGACTGTACCTAGCCAGTGCCTACCCTGTACCTAGCCTGTGCCTAGCCTGTGCCTAGCCTGTGCCTAGCTTGTGGCTAGCCTGTGCCCAACCTGTGCCTAGCCTGTGTCTAGCCATTGTCTAGCCTGTGCCCAGCTAGTGTCTAGCCTGTGCCTAGTCTGTGGCTAGCCTGTGCCTAGCATGTGCCTAGCCTCTGCCTAGCATGTGCCTAGCCTGTACCTAGCCAGTGCCTAGCGTGTACCTAGCCAGTGCCTGGCCTGTACCTAGCCAGTGTCTAGCCTGTGCCTATCCAGTGTCTAGCCTTTGTCTAGCCTGTGCATAGCCAGAATCTAAACAGTGCCTAGCCAGTGTCTAGCCATTGTCTACCCTGTGCATACCTAGGGTCTAGCCTGTACCTAGCCAGTGCCTAGCCTGTACCTAGCCAGTGCCTAGCCTGTACCTAGCCAGTGCCTAGCCTGTACCTAGCCAGTGCCTAGACTGTACCTAGCCAGTGCCTAGCCTGTACCTAGCCTGTGCCTAGCCTGTGCCTAGCCTGTGCCTAGCTTGTGGCTAGCCTGTGCCCAACCTGTGCCTAGCCTGTGTCTAGCCTGTGTCTAGCCTGTGTCTAGCCTGTGTCTAGCCTGTTTCTAGCCTGTCTCTAGCCTGTGTCTAGCCTGTGCGTAGCCAGTGTCTAACCAGTGTCTAGCCTGTGTCTAGCATGTGTCTAGCCTGTGTCTAGCCTGTGTCTAGCCTGTGTCAAGCCTGTGTCTAGCCTGTGTCTAGCCTGTGTCTGGCATGTGCCTAGCCTCTGCCTAGCATGTACCTAGCCAGTGCCTAGCCTGTACCTTGCCAGTGCCTGGCCTGTACCTAGCCAGTGACTAGCCTGTGCCTAGCCAGTGTCTAGCCTTTGTCTAGCCTGTGCATAGCCAGAATCTAGCCAGTGCCTAGCCAGCGTCTAGCCTTTGTCTACCCTGTGCATACCTAGGGTCTAAACTGTACCAAGCCAGTGCCTAGCCTGTACCTAGCCAGTGCCTAGCCTGTACCTAGCCAGTGCCTAGCCTGTACCTAGCCAGTGCCTAGCCTGTACCTAGCCAGTGTCTAGCCTGTGCCTAGCCATTGTCTAGCCTGTGCCCAGCCAGTGTCTAGCCTGTGTCTAGCCTGTGTCTAGCCTGTGTCTAGCCTGTGTCTAGCATGTGCCTAGCCTCTGCCTAGCATGTACCTAGCCAGTGCCTAGCCTGTACCTTGCCAGTGCCTGGCCTGTACCTAGCCAGTGACTAGCCTGTGCCTAGCCAGTGTCTAGCCTTTGTCTAGCCTGTGCATAGCCAGAATCTAGCCAGTGCCTAGCCAGCGTCTAGCCTTTGTCTACCCTGTGCATACCTAGGGTCTAAACTGTACCAAGCCAGTGCCTAGCCTGTACCTAGCCAGTGCCTAGCCTGTACCTAGCCAGTGCCTAGCCTGTACCTAGCCAGTGTCTAGCCTGTGCCTAGCCATTGTCTAGCCTGTGCCCAACCAGTGTCTAGCCTGTGCCTAGCCTGTGCCTAGCCTGTGCCTAGCCAGTGCCTAGCCTGTACCTAGCCAGTGCCTAGCCTGTACCTAGCCTGTGCCTAGCCTGTGCCTAGCCTGTGCCTAGCCTGTGCCTAGCTTGTGGCTAGCCTGTGCCCAACCTGTGCCTAGCCTGTGTCTAGCCTGTGTCTAGCCTGTGTCTAGCCTGTTTCTAGCCTGTCTCTAGCCTGTGTCTAGCCTGTGCATAGCCAGTGTCTAACCAGTGTCTAGCCTGTGTCTAGCCTGTGTCAAGCCTGTGTCTAGCCTGTGTCTAGCCTGTGTCTAGCATGTGCCTAGCCTCTGCCTAGCATGTGCCTAGCCTGTACCTAGCCAGTGCCTAGCCTGTACCTAGCCAGTGCCTAGCCTGTACCTTGCCAGTGCCTGGCCTGTACCTAGCCAGTGACTAGCCTGTGCCTAGCCAGTGTCTAGCCTTTGTCTAGCATGTGCATAGCCAGAATCTAGCCAGTGCCTAGCCAGCGTCTAGCCTTTGTCTACCCTGTGCATACCTAGGATCTAAACTGTACCAAGCCAGTGCCTAGCCTGTACCTAGCCAGTGCCTTGCCTGTACCTAGCCAGTGCCTAGCCTGTACCTAGCCAGTGTCTAGCCTGTGCCTAGCCATTGTCTAGCCTGTGCCCAGCCAGTGTCTAGCCTGTGCCTAGCCTGTGCCTAGCCTGTGCCTAGCCTGTGCCTAGCCTGTGCCTAGCCTGTGCCTAGCTTGTGCCTAGCCTGTGCCTAGCCTATGCCTAGCCTGTGTCTAGCCTGTGTCTAGCCTGGGTCTAGCCTGCGTCTAGCCTGTATCTAGCATGTGTCTAGCCTGTGTCTAGCCTGTGTCTGGCCTGTGTCTAGCCTGTGCCCAGCCAGTGCCTAGCCTGTGCCTAGCCTGTGCCTAGCCTGTGCCTAGCCTGTGCCTAGCCTGTGCCTAGCCAGTGTCTAGCCTGTGCCTATCCAGTGTCTAGCCTTTGTCTAGCCTGTGCATAGCCAGAATCTAGCCAGTGTCTAGCCTTTGTCTACCCTGTGCATACCTAGGTTCTAGCCTGTACCTAGCCAGTGCCTAGCCTGTACCTAGCCAGTGCCTAGCCTGTACCTAGCCAGTGCCTAGACTGTACCTAGCCAGTGCCTACCCTGTACCTAGCCTGTGCCTAGCCTGTGCCTAGCTTGTGGCTAGCCTGTGCCCAACCTGTGCCTAGCCTGTGTCTAGCCATTGTCTAGCCTGTGCCCAGCTAGTGTCTAGCCTGTGCCTAGTCTGTGGCTAGCCTGTGCCTAGCATGTGCCTAGCCTCTGCCTAGCATGTGCCTAGCCTGTACCTAGCCAGTGCCTAGCGTGTACCTAGCCAGTGCCTGGCCTGTACCTAGCCAGTGTCTAGCCTGTGCCTATCCAGTGTCTAGCCTTTGTCTAGCCTGTGCATAGCCAGAATCTAAACAGTGCCTAGCCAGTGTCTAGCCATTGTCTACCCTGTGCATACCTAGGGTCTAGCCTGTACCTAGCCAGTGCCTAGCCTGTACCTAGCCAGTGCCTAGCCTGTACCTAGCCAGTGCCTAGCCTGTACCTAGCCAGTGCCTAGACTGTACCTAGCCAGTGCCTAGCCTGTACCTAGCCTGTGCCTAGCCTGTGCCTAGCCTGTGCCTAGCTTGTGGCTAGCCTGTGCCCAACCTGTGCCTAGCCTGTGTCTAGCCTGTGTCTAGCCTGTGTCTAGCCTGTGTCTAGCCTGTTTCTAGCCTGTCTCTAGCCTGTGTCTAGCCTGTGCGTAGCCAGTGTCTAACCAGTGTCTAGCCTGTGTCTAGCATGTGTCTAGCCTGTGTCTAGCCTGTGTCTAGCCTGTGTCAAGCCTGTGTCTAGCCTGTGTCTAGCCTGTGTCTGGCATGTGCCTAGCCTCTGCCTAGCATGTGCCTAGCCTGTACCTAGCCAGTGCCTAGCCTGTACCTAGCCAGTGCGTAGCCTGTACCTTTCCAGTGCCTGGCCTGTACCTAGCCAGTGACTAGCCTGTGCCTAGCCAGTGTCTAGCCTTTGTCTAGCCTGTGCATAGCCAGAATCTAGCCAGTGCCTAGCCAGCGTCTAGCCTTTGTCTACCCTGTGCATACCTAGGGTCTAAACTGTACCAAGCCAGTGCCTAGCCTGTACCTAGCCAGTGCCTAGCCTGTACCTAGCCAGTGCCTAGCCTGTACCTAGCCAGTGCCTAGCCTGTACCTAGCCAGTGCCTAGCCTGTACCTAGCCAGTGTCTAGCCTGTGCCTAGCCATTGTCTAGCCTGTGCCCAGCCAGTGTCTAGCCTGTGCCTAGCCTGTGCCTAGCCTGTGCCTAGCCTGTGCCTAGCTTGTGCCTAGCCTCTGCCTAGCATGTGCCTAGCCTGTACCTAGCCAGTGCCTAGCCTGTACCTAGCCAGTGCGTAGCCTGTACCTTTCCAGTGCCTGGCCTGTACCTAGCCAGTGACTAGCCTGTGCCTAGCCAGTGTCTAGCCTTTGTCTAGCCTGTGCATAGCCAGAATCTAGCCAGTGCCTAGCCAGCGTCTAGCCTTTGTCTACCCTGTGCATACCTAGGGTCTAAACTGTACCAAGCCAGTGCCTAGCCTGTACCTAGCCAGTGCCTAGCATGTACCTAGCCAGTGCCTAGCCTGTACCTAGCCAGTGTCTAGCCTGTGCCTAGCCATTGTCTAGCCTGTGCCCAACCAGTGTCTAGCCTGTGCCTAGCCTGTGCCTAGCCTGTGCCTAGCCTGTGCCTAGCCTGTGCCTAGCTTGTGCCTAGTCTGTGCCTAGCCTATGCCTAGCCTGTGTCTAGCCTGCGTCTAGCCTGTATCTAGCATGTGTCTAGCCTGTGTCTAGCCTGTGTCTGGCCTGTGTCTAGCCTGTGCCCAGCCAGTGTCTAGCCTGTGTCTAGCCTGTGTCTAGCCTGTGCCTAGCCTGTGCCTAGCCTGTGCCTAGCCTGTGCCTAGCCTGTGCCTTGCATGTGCCTAGCCTGTGCCTAGCCTGTGCCTAGCCTGTGCCTAGCCTGTGCCTAGCCTGTGCCTAGCCTGTGCCTAGCCTGTGCCTAGCCTGTGCCTAGCCTGTGCCTAGCCTGTGCCTAGCCTGTGCCTAGCCTGTGCCTAGCCTGTGCCTAGCCTGTGCCTAGCCTGTGCCTAGCCTGTGCCTAGCCTGTGCCTAGCCTGTGCCTAGCCTGTGCCTAGCCTGTGCCTAGCCTGTGCCTAGCCTGTGCCTAGCCTGTGCCTAGCCTGTCCCTAGCCTGTGCCTAGCCTGTGCCTAGCCTGTGCCTAGCCTGTGCCTAGGCTGTGCCTAGGCTGTGCCTAGGCTGTGCCTAGGCTGTGCCTATCCTGTGCCTAGCCTGTGCCTAGCTTGTGGCTAGCCTGTGCCCAACCTGTGCCTAGCCTGTGTCTAACCTGTGTCTAGCCTGTGTCTAGCCTGTGTCTAGCCTGTGTCTAGCCTGTGTCTAGCCTGTGTCTAGCCTGTGTCTAGCCTGTGTCTAGCCTGTGTCTAGCCTGTGTCTAGCCTGTGTCTAGCCTGTGTCTAGCCTGTGTCTAGCCTTTGCCTAGCCTGTGTCTAGCATGTGCCTAGCCTCTGCCTAGCATGTGCTTAGCCTGTACCTAGCCAGTGCCTAGCCTGTACCTAGCCAGTGCCCAGCCTGTACTTAGCCAGTGCCTGAACTGTACCTAGCCAGTGTCTAGCCTGTGCCTAGCCAGTGTCTAGCCTTTGTCTAGCCTGTGCATAGCCAGAATCTAGCCAGTGCCTAGCCAGTGTCTAGCCTTTGTCTACCCTGTGCATTCCTAGGGTCTAACCTGTACCTAGCCAGTGCCTAGCCAGTGCCTAGACTGTACCTAGCCAGTGCCTAGCCTGTTCCTAGCCAGTGTCTAGCCTGTGCCTAGCCATTGTCTAGCCTGTGCCCAGCCAGTGTCTAGCCTGTGCCTAGTCTGTGGCTAGCCTGTGCCTAGCCTGTGCCTAGCCTGTGCCTAGCCTGTGCCTAGCCTGTGCCTAGCCTGTACCTAGCCTGTGCCTAGCCTGTGCCTAGCCTGTGCCTAGCCTGTGCCTAGCCTGTGCCTAGCCTGTGCCTAGCCTGTGCCTAGCCTGTGCCTAGCCTGTGCCTAGCCTGTGCCTAGCCTGTGCCTAGCCTGTGCCTAGCCTGTGCCTAGCCTGTGCCTAGCCTGTGCCTAGCCTGTGCCTAGCCTGTGCCTAGCCTGTGCCTAGCCTGTGCCTAGCCTGTGCCTAGCCTGTGCCTAGCCTGTGCCTAGCCTGTGCCTAGCCTGTGCCTAGCCTGTGCCTAGCCCAGCCCTAGCCTGTGCCTAGCCTGTGCCTAGCCTGTGCCTAGCCTGTGCCTAGCCTGTGCCTAGCCTGTGCCTAGCCTGTGCCTAGCCTGTGCCTAGCCTAGCCTGTGCCTAGCCTGTGCCTAGCCTGTGCCTAGCCTGTGCCTAGCCTGTGCCTAGCCTGTGCCTAGCCTGTGCCTAGCCTGTGCCTAGCCTGTGCCTAGCCTGTGCCTAGCCTGTGCCTAGCCTGTGCCTAGCCTCAGCCCAGCCTGTGCCCATCCCTGTGCCTAGCCTGTGCCTAGCCTGTGCCTAGCCTGTGCCTAGCCTGTGTCTAGCCTGTGTCTAGCCTGTGTCTAGCCTGTGTCTAGCCTGTGCCTAGCCTGTTCCTAGCCAGTGTCTAGCCTGTGCCTATCCAGTGTCTAGCCTTTGTCTAGCCTGTGCATAGCCAGAATCTAAACAGTGCCTAGCCAGTGTCTAGCCTTTGTCTACCCTGTGCATACCTAGGGTCTAGCCTGTACCTAGCCAGTGCCTAGCCTGTACCTAGCCAGTGCCTAGCCTGTACCTAGCCAGTGCCTAGACTGTACCTAGCCAGTGCCTAGCCTGTACCTAGCCTGTGCCTAGCCTGTGCCTAGCCTGTGCCTAGCTTGTGGCTAGCCTGTGCCCAACCTGTGCCTAGCCAGTACCTAGCCTGTGCCTAGCCAGTGTCTAGCCTTTGTCTAGCCAGTGTCTAGCCTTTGTTTACCCTGTGCATAGCTAGAGTCTACCCAGTGCCTAGCCAGTGCCTAGCCTGTACCTAGCCAGTGTCTAGCCTGTGCCTAGCCATTGTCTAGCCTGTGCCCAGCCAGTGTCTAGCCTGTGCCTAGCCATTGTCTAGCCTGTGTCTAGCCTGTGCCTAGCCTGTGCCTAGCTTGTGCCTAGCCTGTGCCTAGCCTATGCCTAGCCTGTGCCTAGCCTGTGCCTAGCCTGTGCCTAGCCTGTGCCTAGCCTGTGCCTTGCATGTGCCTAGCCTGTGCCTAGCCTGTGCCTAGCCTGTGCCTTGCATGTGCCTAGCCTGTGCCTAGCCTGTGCCTAGCCTGTGCCTAGCCTGTGCCTAGCCTGTGCCTAGCCTGTGCCTAGCCTGTGCCTAGCCTGTGCCTAGCCTGTGCCTAGCCTGTGCCTAGCCTGTGCCTAGCTTGTGGCTAGCCTGTGCCCAACCTGTGCCTAGCCAGTACCTAGCCTGTGCCTAGCCAGTGTCTAGCCTGTGTCTAGCCTGTGTCTAGCCTGTGTCTAGCCTGTGTCTAGCCTGTGTCTAGCCTGTGTCTAGCCTGTGTCTAGCCTGTGTCTAGCCTGTGTCTAGCCTGTGTCTAGCCTGTGTCTAGCCTGTGTCTAGCCTGTGTCTAGCCTGTGTCTAGCCTGTGTCTAGCCTGTGTCTAGCCTGTGTCTAGCCTTTGCCTAGCCTGTGTCTAGCATGTGCCTAGCCTCTGCCTAGCATGTGCTTAGCCTGTACCTAGCCAGTGCCCAGCCTGTACCTAGCCAGTGCCCAGCCTGTACTTAGCCAGTGCCTGAACTGTACCTAGCCAGTGCCTAGACTGTACCAAGCCAGTGCCTAGCCTGTTCCTAGCCAGTGTCTAGCCTGTGCCTAGCCTTTGTCTACCCTGTGCATTCCTAGGGTCTAACCTGTACCTAGCCAGTGCCTAGCCAGTGCCTAGACTGTACCTAGCCAGTGCCTAGCCTGTTCCTAGCCAGTGTCTAGCCTGTGCTTAGCCATTGTCTAGCCTGTGCCCAGCCAGTGTCTAGCCTGTGTCTAGCCTGTGTCTAGCCTGTGCCTAGTCTGTGGCTAGCCTGTGCCTAGCCTGTGCCTAGCCTGTGCCTAGCCTGTGCCTAGCCTGTGCCTAGCCTGTGCCTAGCCTGTGCCTAGCCTGTGCCTAGCCTGTGCCTAGCCTGTGCCTAGCCTGTGCCTAGCCCTGTGCCTAGCCTGTGCCTAGCCTGTGCCTAGCCTGTGCCTAGCCTGTGCCTAGCCTGTGCCTAGCCTGTGCCTAGCCTGTGCCTAGCCTGTGCCTAGCCTGTGCCTAGCCTGTGCCTAGCCTGTGCCTAGCCTGTGCCTAGCCTGTGCCTAGCCTGTGCCTAGCCTGTGCCTAGCCTGTGCCTAGCCCTGTGCCCAGCCTGTGCCCAGCCTGTGCCCAGCCTGTGCCTAGCCTGTGCCTAGCCTGTGCCTAGCCTGTGCCTAGCCTGTGCCTAGCCTGTGCCTAGCCTGTGCCTAGCCTGTGCCTAGCCTGTGCCTAGCCTGTGCCTAGCCTGTGCCTAGCCTGTGCCTAGCCTGTGCCTAGCCTGTGCCTAGCCTGTGCCTAGCCTGTGCCTAGCCTGTGCCTAGCCTGTGCCTAGCCTGTGCCTAGCCTGTGCCTAGCTTGTGACTAGCTTGTGTCTAGCCTGTGTCTAGCCTGTATCTAGCCTGTGTCTAGCCTGTGTCTAGCCTGTGGCTAGCCTGTGTTTAGCCTGTGTCTAGCCTGTGTCTAGCCAGTGTCTAGCCTGTGTCAAGCCTGTGCCTTACCTGAGACTGGCATGTGCATAGCGTGTTCCGAGCCAGTGTCTAGCCTTTGTCCAGCCTGTGCATAGCCAGAGTCTAGCCTGTGCCTAGCCAGTGTATAGCCTCTGTCTAGCCTGTGTCTAGCCTGTGCCTTGCCTGTGCCTAGCCTGTGTTTAGCCTGTGCCTAGCCTGTGCCTAGCTTGTGACTAGCTTGTGTCTAGCCTGTGTCTAGCCTGTATCTAGCCTGTGTCTAGCCTGTGTCTACCCTGTGTCTAGCCTGTGTCTAGCCTGTGTCTAGCCTGTGTCTAGCCTGTACCTAGCCAGTGCCTAGCCTGTACCTAGCCTGTGCCTAGACTGTACCTAGCCAGTGCCTAGCCTGTACCTAGCCAGTGTCTAGCCTGTGCCTAGCCTTTGCCCAGCCAGTGTCTAGCCTGTGTCTAGCCTGTGCCTAGCCTGTGCCTAGCCTGTGCCTAGCCAGTGCCTAGCCTGTGCCTAGCCAGTGTCAAGCCTTTGTCTATCCAGTATCAAGACTTTGTCTAGCCTGTGTATAGCCTGTATCTAGCCTGTGTCTAGCCTGTGTCTAGCCTGTGGCTAGCCTGTGTTTAGCCTGTGTCTAGCCTGTGTCTAGCCAGTGTCTAGCCTGTGTCTAGCCTGTGGCTAGCCTGTGTTTAGCCTGTGTCTAGCCTGTGTCTAGCCAGTGTCTAGCCTGTGTCAAGCCTGTGCCTTACCTGAGACTGGCATGTGCATAGCGTGTTCCGAGCCAGTGTCTAGCCTTTGTCCAGCCTGTGCATAGCCAGAGTCTAGCCTGTGCCTAGCCAGTGTATAGCCTCTGTCTAGCATGTGTCTAGCCTGTGCCTTGCCTGTGCCTAGCCTGTGTCTAGCCTGTGTCTAGCATGTGTCTAGCCTGTGTCTAGCCTTTGTCTAGCCTCTGTCTAGCCTGTGTCCAGCCTGTGTCTAGCCTGTGTCTAGCCTGTTAATAGCCTGTGTCTAGCCTGTGCTTGGCCAGTGCCTAGCCTGTGCCTAGCCAGTGTCTAGCCTTTGTCTAGCCAGTGTCTAGCCTGTGTCAAGCCTGTGCCTTGCCTGAGACTGGCATGTGCATAGCGTGTTCCGAGCCAGTGTCTACCCTGTGCCTAACTTGTGCCTAGCCAGTACCTAGCCTGTGCCTAGCCAGTGTCTAGCCTTTGTTTACCCTGTGCATAGCTAGAGTCTAGCCTGTACCTAGCCAGTGCCTAACCTATGCCTAGCCAGTGCCAGCCTGTACCTAACCAATGTCTAGCCCTTGTCTAGCCAGTGTTTAGCCTTTGTCTACCCTGTGCATAGCTAGAGTCTAGCCTGTACCAAGCCAGTGCCTAGCTTGTACCTAGCCTGTGCCTAGACTGTACCTAGCCAGTGCCTAGCCTGTACCTAGCCAGTGTCTAGCCTGTGCCTAGCCTGTGCCAAGCCAGTGTCTAGCCTGTGTCTAGCCTGTGTCTAGCCTGTGTCTAGCCTGTGTCTAGCCTATGTTTAGCCTGTGTCTAGCCTGTGTCTAGCCTGTGTCTAGCCTGTGTCTAGCCTGTGCCTAGCCAGTGTCTAGCCTTTGTCCAGCCTGTGCATAGCCAGAGTCTAGCCTGTGTCTAGCCTGTGTCAAGCCTGTGTCTAGCCTGTGTCTAGCCTGTGTCTAGCCTGTGTCTAGCCTGTGTCTAGCCTGTGTCTAGCCTGTTTATAGAGTGTGTCTAGCCTGTTTCTAGCCTGTGTCTAGCCTGTGTCTAGCCTCTGTCTAGCCTGTGTCTAGCCTGTGCCTTGCCTGTGCCTAGCCTGTGTCTAGCTTGTGTCTAGCATGTGTCTAGCCTGTGTCTAGCCTTTGTCTAGCCTGTGTCTAGCCTGTGTCTAGCATGTGCCTAGCCTCTGCCTAGCCTTTGTCTAGCCTGTGTCTAGCCTGTGTCAAGCCTGTGTCTAGCCTGTGTCTAGCCTGTGTCTAGCCTGTGTCTAGCCTGTGTCTAGCCTGTGTCTAGCCTGTTTATAGAGTGTGTCTAGCCTGTTGCTAGCCTGTGTCTAGCCTCTGTCTAGCCTGTGTCTAGCCTGTGTCAAGCCTGTGTCTAGCCTGTGTCTAGCCTGTTTCTAGCCTGTGTCTAGCCTGTGTCTAGCCTCTGTCTAGCCTGTGTCTAGCCTGTGTCTAGCCTGTGCCTTGCCTGTGTCTAGCCTGTGTCAAGCCTGTGTCTAGCCTGTGTCTAGCCTGTGTCTAGCCTGTTTATAGCCTGTGTCTAGCCTGTGCTTAGCCAGTAACTAGACTGTGCCAAGCCAGTGTCTAGCCTGTGCCTAGCCAGTGTCTAGCCTGTGTCAAGCCTGTGCCTTACCTGAGACTGGCATGTGCATAGCGCGTTCCGAGCCAGTGTCTAGCCAGTGCCTAACCTATGCCTAGCCAGTGCCTAGCCTGTGCCTAGCCAGTGTCTAGCCTTTGTCTAGCCAGTGTCTAGCCTGTGTCAAGCCTGTGCCTTGCCTGAGACTGGCATGTGCATAGCGTGTTCCGAGCCAGTGTCTAGCCTGTGCCTAACTTGTGCCTAGCCAGTACTTAGCCTGTGCCTAGCCAGTGTCTAGCCTTTGTCTAGCCAGTGTCTAGCCTTTGTTTACCCTGTGCATAGCTAGAGTCTAGCCTGTACCTAGCCTGTACCTAGCCAGTGCCTAGCCAGTGCCTAGCCTGTACCTAGCCAGTGCCTAGCCTGTACCTAGCCAGTGTCTAGCCTGTGCCTAGCCAGTTTCTAGCCTGTACCCAGCCAGTTTCTAGCCTGTGTCTAGCCTGTGCTTAGCCAGTAACTAGACTGTGCCAAGCCAGTGTCTAGCCTGTGTCAAGCCTGTGCCTTACCTGAGACTGGCATGTGCATAGCATGTTCCGAGCCAGTGTCTAGCCAGTGCCTAACCTATGCCTAGCCAGTGCCTAGCCTGTGCCTAGCCAGTGTCTAGCCTTTGTCTAGCCAGTGTCTAGCCTGTGTCAAGCCTGTGCCTTGCCTGAGAGTGGCATGTGCATAGCGTGTTCCGAGCCAGTGTCTAGCGTGTGCCTAACTTGTGCCTAGCCAGTACCTAGCCTGTGCCTCGCCAGTGTCTAGCCTTTGTCTAGCCAGTGTCTAGCCTTTGTTTACCCTGTGCATAGCTAGAGTCTAGCCTGTACCTAGCCAGTGCCTAGCCTGTACCTAGCCAGTGCCTAGACTGTACCTAGCCAGTGCCTAGCCTGTACCTAGCCAGTGTCTATCCTGTGCCAAGCCATTGTCTAGCCTGTGCCCTGCCAGTGTCTAGCCTGTGTCTAGCCTGTGCCTAGCCTGTGCCTAGCCTGTGCCTAGCCTGTGCCTAGCCTGTGCCTAACCTGTGTCTAGCCTGTGTCTAGCCAGTGTCAAGCCTGTGTCTAGCCTGTGTATAGCCTGTGTCTAGCCTGTGTCTAGCCTATGTCTATCATGTGTCTAGCCTGTGTCTAGCCTGTGCCTTGCCTGAGACTGGCATGTGGATAGCGTGTGCCTAGCCAGTGTCTAGCCAGTGCCTACCCTGTGCCTAGCCAGTGTCTAGCCTTTGTCTAGCCTGTGCATAGCCAGAGTCTAGCCAGTGCCTAGCCAGTGTCTAGCCTTTGTCTACCCTGTGCATACCTAGGGTCTAGCCTGTACCTAGCCAGTGCCTAGCCTGTACCTAGCCAGTGCCTACACTGTACCTAGCCAGTGCCTAGCCTGTACCTAGCCAGTGTCTAGCCTGTGCCTTGCCCTTGTCTATTCTGTGCCCAGCCAGTGTCTAGCCTGTGTCTAGCCTGTGCTTAGCCTGTGCCTAGCCTGTGCCTAGCCTGTGCCTAGCCTGTGCCTAGCCTGTGCCTAGCCTGTGCCTAGCCTGTGCCTAGCCTGTGCGTAGCCTGTGCCTAGCCTGTGCCTAGCCTGTGCCTAGCCTGTGCCTAGCCTGTGCCTAGCCTGTGCCTAGCCTGTGCCTAGCCTGTGCCTAGCCTGTGCCTAGCCTGTGCCTAGCCTGTGCCTAGCCTGTGCCTAGCCTGTTCCTAGCCTGTGCCTAGCCTGTGCCTAGCCTGTGCCTAGACTGTGCCTAGCCTGTGCCTAGCCTGTGCCTAGCTTGTGGCTAGCCTGTGTCTAGCCTGTGTCTAGCCAGTGTCTAGCCTGTGCCTAGCCAGTGTCTAGCCTGTACCCAGCCAGTTTCTAGCCAGTGTCTAGCCTGTGTCTAGCCTGTATCTAGCCTGTGTCTAGCCTGTATCTAGCCTGTATCAAGCCTGTGTCTAGCCTGTGTCTAGCCTGTGTCTAGCCTGTGTCTAGCCTGTGTTTAGCCTGTGTCTAGCCTGTGTCTAGCCTGTGTCTAGCCTGTGTTTAGCCTGTGTCTAGCCTGTGTCTAGCCTTTGTCTAGCCTGTGTCTAGCATGTGCCTAGCCTCTGCCTAGCCTGTGTCTAGCCTGTGCTTAGCCAGTAACTAGACTGTGCCAAGCCAGTGTCTAGCCTTTTCCTAGCCAGTGTCTAGCCTGTGTCAAGCCTGTGCCTTGCCTGAGACTGGCATGTGCATAGCGTGTTCCGAGCCAGTGCCTAGCCAGTGCCTAACCTATGCCTAGCCAGTGCCTAACCTATGCCTAGCCAGTGCCTAGCGTGTGACTAGCCAGTGTCTAGCCTTTGTCTAGCCAGTGTTTAGCCTTTGTCAACCCTGTGCATAGCTAGAGTCTAACCTGTACCTAGCCAGTGCCTAGCTTGTACCTAGCCTGTGCCAAGACTGTACCTAGCCAGTGCCTAGCCTGTACCTAGCCAGTGTCTAGCCTGTGCCTAGCCTGTGCCAAGCCAGTGTCTAGCCTGTGTCTAGCCTGTGCCTAGCCTGTGCCTAGCCTGTGCCTAGCCTGTGCCTAGCCTGTGCCTAGCCTGTGCCTAGCCTGTGCCTAGCCTGTGCCTAGCCTGTGCCTAGCCAGTGCCTAGCCTGTGCCTAGCCAGTGTCAAGCCTTTGTCTAGCCAGTATCTAGACTTTGTCTACCCTGTGCATAGCTAGAGTCTAACCTGTGCCTAGCTTGTGACTAGCTTGTGTCTAGCCTGTGTCTAGCCTGTGTCTAGCCTGTGTCTAGCCTGTGTCTAGCCTATGTTTAGCCTGTGTCTAGCCTGTGTCTAGCCTGTGTCTAGCCTGTGTCTAGCCAGTGCCTAGCCTGTGCCTAGCCAGTGTCTAGCCTTTGTCCAGCCTGTGCATAGCCAGAGTCTAGCCTGTGCCTAGCCAGTGTATAGCCTCTGTCTAGCCTGTGTCTAGCCTGTGCCTTGCCTGTGCCTAGCCTGTGTCTAGCCTGTGTCTAGCATTTGTCTAGCCTGTGTCTAGCCTTTGTCTAGCCTGTGTCTAGCCTGTGTCAAGCCTGTGTCTAGCCTGTGTCTAGCCTGTGTCTAGCCTGTTTATAGAGTGTGTCTAGCCTGTTGCTATTTGTGTCTAGCCTCTGTCTAGCCTGTGTCTAGCCTGTGTCAAGCCAGTGTCTAGCCTGTGTCTAGCCTGTTTCTAGCCTGTGTCTAGCCTGTGTCTAGCTTGTGTCTAGCCTCTGTCTAGCCTGTGTCTAACCTGTGTCTAGCCTGTGTCTAGCCTGTGTCTAGACTGTGTCTAGCCTGTGTCTAGCCTGTGGCTAGCCTGTGTTTAGCCTGTGTCTAGCCTGTGTCTAGCCAGTGTCTAGCCTGTGTCTAGCCTGTGTCTAGCCAGTGCCTAGCCTGTGCCTAGCCAGTGTCTAGCCTTTGTCCAGCCTGTGCATAGCCAGAGTCTAGCCTGTGCCTAGCCAGTGTATAGCCTCTGTCTAGCCTGTGTCTAGCCTGTGCCTTGCCTGTGCCTAGCCTGTGTCTAGCCTGTGTCGAGCATGTGTCTAGCCTGTGTCTAGCCTTTGTCTAGCCTCTGTCTAGCCTGTGTCTAACCTGTGTCTAGCCTGTGTCTAGCATGTGTCTAGCCTGTGTCTAGCCTTTGTCTAGCCTGTGTCTAGCCTGTGTCAAGCCTGTGTCTAGCCTGTGTCTAGCCTGGGTCTAGCCTGTGTCTAGCCTGTTTATAGCCTGTGTCTAGCCTGTGCTTAGCCAGTAACTAGACTGTGCCAAGCCATTGTCTACTCTGTGCCTAGCCAGTGTCTAGCCTGTGTCAAGCCTGTGCCTTGCCTGAGACTGGCATGTGCATAGCGTGTTCCGAGCCAGTGTCTAGCCAGTGCCTAACCTATGCCTAGCCAGTGCCTAGCCTGTGCCTAGCCAGTGTCTAGCCTTTGTCTAGCCAGTGTCTAGCCTGTGTTAAGCCTGTGCCTTGCCTGAGACTGGCATGTGCATAGCGTGTTCCGAGCCAGTGTCTAGCCTGTGCCTAACTTGTGCCTAGCCAGTACCTAGCCTGTGCCTAGCCAGTGTCTAGCCTTTGTTTACCCTGTGCATAGCTAGAGTCTAGCCTGTACCTAGCCTGTACCTAGCCAGTGCCTAGCCAGTGCCTAGCCTGTACCTAGCCAGTGCCTAGACTGTACCTAGCCAGTGCCTAGCCTGTACCTAGCCAGTGTCTTTCCTGTGCCTAGCCATTGTCTAGCCTGTGCCCAGCCAGTGTCTAGCCTGTTACTAGCCTGTGCCTAGCCTGTGCCTAGCCTGTGCCTAGCCTGTGCCTAGCCTGTGCCTAGCCTGTGCCTAGCCTGTGCCTAGCCTGTGCCTAACCTGTGCCTAGCCTGTGCCTAACCTAGGCCTAACCTGTGTCTAGCCTGTGTCTAGCCTGTGTCAAGCCTGCGTCTAGCCTGTGTATAGCCTGTGTCTAGCCTGTGTCTAGCCTGTGCCTTGCCTGAGACTGGCATGTGGATAGTGTGTGCCTAGCCAGTGTCTAGCCAGTGCCATGCCTGTGCCTAGCCAGTGTCTAGCCTTTGTCTAGCCTGTGCATAGCCAGAGTCTAGCCAGTGCCTAGCCAGTGTCTAGCCTTTGTCTACCCTGTGCATACCTAGGGTCTAGCCTGTACCTAGCCAGTGCCTACACTGTACCTAGCCAGTGCCTACACTGTACCTAGCCAGTGCCTAGCCTGTACCTAGCCAGGGTCTAGCCTGTGCCTTGCCATTGTCTAGCCTGTGCCCAGCCAGTGTCTAGCCTGTGTCTAGCCTGTGCTTAGCCTGTGCCTAGCCTGTGCCTAGCCTGTGCCTAGCCTGTGCCTAGACTGTGCCTAGCCTGTGCCTAGCCTGTGCCTTGCTTCTGGCTAGCCTGTGTCTAGCCTGTGTCTAGCCTGTGTCTAGCCTGTGTCTAGCCTGTATCTAGCCTGTGTCTAGCCTGTGTCTAGCCTGTGTCTAGCCAGTGTCTAGCCTGTGTCTAGCCTGTGTCTAGCCTGTGTCTAGCCTGTGTCTAGCCTGTGTCTAGCCTGTGTCTAGCCTGTGTCTAGCCTGTGTCTAGCCTGTGTCTAGCCTGTGTCTAGCCTGTACCTAGCCAGTGTCTAGCCAGGGCCTAGCCAGTGTCTAGCCTGTACCCAGCCAGTTTCTAGGCAGTGTCTAGCCTGTACCCAGCCAGTTTCTAGCCAGTGTCTAGCCTGTGTCTAGCCTGTGTCTAGCCTGTGTCTAGCCTGTGTCTAGCCTGTGTCTAGCCTGTGTCTAGCCTGTGTCTAGCCTGTGTCTAGCCTGTGTCTAGCCTGTGTCTAGCCTGTGTCTAGCCTGTATCTAGCCTGTATCTAGCCTGTTTCTAGCCTGTGTCTAGCCTGTGTCTAGCCTTTGTCTAGCCTGTGTCTAGCATGTGCCTAGCCTCTGCCTAGCCTGTGCCTAGCCTGTACCTAGCCAGTGCCTAGCCAGTGCCTAGCCTGTACCTAGCCAGTGCCTTGCCTGTACCTAGCCAGTGTTTAGCCTGTGCCTTGCCTGTGCCTAGCCTGTGTCTAGCCTGTGTCTAGCATGTGTCTAGCATGTGTCTAGCCTTTGTCTAGCCTGTGTCTAGCCTGTGTCAAGCCTGTGTCTAGCCTGTGTCTAGCCTGTGTCTAGCCTGTTTATAGAGTGTGTCTAGCCTGTTGCTAGCCTGTGTCTAGCCTGTGTCTAGCCTGTTTCTAGCCTGTGTCTAGCCTGTGTCTAGCCTGTGTCTAGCCTCTGTCTAGCCTGTGTCTAACCTGTGTCTAGCCTGTGTCTAGCCTGTGTCTAGCCTGTGTCTAGCCTGTGTCTAGCCTGTGTCTAGCCTGTGTCTAGCCTGTGCCTAGCCTGTGCCTAGCCTGTGCCTAGCTTGTGGTTAGCCTGTGCCTAGCCTGTGCCTAGCCTGTGCCTAGCTTGTGGTTAGCCTGTGCCCAACCTGTGCCTAGCCTGTGTCTAGCCTGTGTCTAGCCTGTGCCTTTCCTGAGACTGGCATGTAGATAGCGTGTGCCTAGCCTGTGCCTAGCCTGTGTCTAGCCTGTGCCTAGCCTGTGTCTAGCCTGTGTCTAGCCTGTGTCTAGCCTGTGTCTAGCCTGTGTCTAGCCTGTGTCTAGCCTGTGCCCAACCTGTGTCTAGCCTGTGTCTAGCATGTGTCTAGCCTGTCTCTAGCCTCTGTCTAGCCTGTGTCTAGCCTGTGTCTAGCCTGTGTCTAGCCTGTGTATAGCCTGTGTCTAGCCTCTGTCTAGCCTGTGTCTAGCCTGTGTCTAGCCTGTGTATAGCCTGTGTCTAGCCTGTGTCTAGCCTGTGCCTTGCCTGAGACTGGCATGTGGATAGCCTGTGCCTACCCAGTGTCTAGCCAATGCCTAGCCTGTGCCTAGCCTGTGCCTAGCCTGTGCCTAGCCTGTGCCTAGCCTGTGCCTAGCCTGTGCCTAGCCTGTGCCTAGCCTGTGCCTAGCCTGTGCCTAGCCTGTGCCTAGCCTGTGCCTAGCCTGTGCCTAGCCTGTGCCTAGCCTGTGCCTAGCCTGTGCCTAGCCTGTGCCTAGCCAGTGTCTAGCCTTTGTCTAGCCTGTGCCTAGCCAGTGTCTAGCCTTTGTCTAGCCTGTGCATAGCCAGAGTCTAGCCAGTGTATAGCCTCTGTCTAGCCTGTGTCTAGTCTGTGTCTTGACGGTGTCTAGCCTGTGCCTAGCCTGTGCCTAGCCTGTGCCTAGCCTGTGCCTAGCCTGTGCCTAGCCTTTGCCTAGCCTGTGCCTAGCCTGTGCCTAGCCTGTGCCTAGCCTGTGCCTAGCCTGTGCCTAGCCTGTGCCTAGCCTGTGCCTAGCCTGTGCCTAGCCTGTGCCTAGCCTGTGCCTAGCCTGTGCCTAGCCTGTGCCTAGCCTGTGCCTAGCCAGTGTCTAGCCTTTGTCTAGCCTGTGCCTAGCCAGTGTCTAGCCTTTGTCTAGCCTGTGCATAGCCAGAGTCTAGCCAGTGTATAGCCTCTGTCTAGCCTGTGTCTAGTCTGTGTCTTGACGGTGTCCAGCCTGTGCCTAGCCTGTGCCTAGCCTGTGTCTAGCCTCTGTCTAGCCTGTGTCTAGCCTGTGTCTAGCCTGTGTATAGCCTGTGTCTAGCCTGTGCCTTGCCTGAGACTGGCATGTGGATAGCCTGTGCCTACCCAGTGTCTAGCCAATGCCTAGCCTGTGCCTAGCCTGTGCCTAGCCTGTGCCTAGCCTGTGCCTAGCCTGTGCCTAGCCTGTGCCTAGCCTGTGCCTAGCCTGTGCCTAGCCTGTGCCTAGCCTGTGCCTAGCCTGTGCCTAGCCTGTGCCTAGCCTGTGCCTAGCCTGTGCCTAGCCTGTGCCTAGCCTGTGCCTAGCCTGTGCCTAGCCTGTGCCTAGCCTGTGCCTAGCCAGTGTCTAGCCTTTGTCTAGCCTGTGCCTAGCCAGTGTCTAGCCTTTGTCTAGCCTGTGCATAGCCAGAGTCTAGCCAGTGTATAGCCTCTGTCTAGCCTGTGTCTAGTCTGTGTCTTGACGGTGTCTAGCCTGTGCCTAGCCTGTGCCTAGCCTGTGCCTAGCCTGTGCCTAGCCTTTGCCTAGCCTGTGCCTAGCCTGTGCCTAGCCTGTGCCTAGCCTGTGCCTAGCCAGTGTCTAGCCTTTGTCTAGCCTGTGCATAGCCAGAGTCTAGCCAGTGTATAGCCTCTGTCTAGCCTGTGTCTAGTCTGTGTCTTGACGGTGTCTAGCCTGTGCCTAGCCTGTGCCTAGCCTGTGCCTAGCCTGTGCCTAGCCTGTGCCTAGCCTTTGCCTAGCCTGTGCCTAGCCTGTGCCTAGCCTGTGCCTAGCCTGTGCCTAGCCTGTGCCTAGCCTGTGCCTAGCCTGTGCCTAGCCAGTGTCTAGCCTTTGTCTAGCCTGTGCCTAGCCAGTGTCTAGCCTTTGTCTAGCCTGTGCATAGCCAGAGTCTAGCCAGTGTATAGCCTCTGTCTAGCCTGTGTCTAGTCTGTGTCTTGACGGTGTCTAGCCTGTGCCTAGCCTGTGCCTAGCCTGTGCCTAGCCTGTGCCTAGCCTGTGCCTAGCCTGTGCCTAGCCTGTGCCTAGCCTGTGGCTAGCCTGTGCCTAGCCTGTGCCTAGCCTGTGCCTAGCCTGTGCCTAGCCTGTGCCTAGCTTGTGCCTAGCCTGTGCCTAGCTTGTGCCTAGCCTGTGTCTAGCCTGTGTCTAGCCTGTGTCTAGCGTGTGTCTAACGTGTGTCTAGCGTGTGTCTAGCGTGTGTCTAGCCTGTGTCTAGCCTGTGTCTAGCCTGTGTCTAGCCTCTGTCTAGCCTGTCTCTAGAATGTGGCTAGCCTGTGTCTAGTCTGTGTCTAGCCTGTGTCTAGCCTGTGTCTAGCATGTGTCTAGCCTGTGTCTAGCCTGTGTCTAGCCTGTGTCTAGCCTGTGTCTAGCCTGTGTCTAGCCTGTGTCTGGCATGTGTCTAGCCTGTGTCTAGCCTGTGTCTAGCCTGTGTCTAGCCTGTGTCTAGCCTGTGTCTAGCCTGTGTCTAGCCTGTGTCTAGCCTGTGTCTAGCCTGTGTTTAGCCTGTGTCTAGCCTGTGTCTAGCCTGTCTCTAGAATGTGGCTAGCCTGTGTCTAGTCTGTGTCTAGCCTGTGTCTAGCCTGTGTCTAGCCTGTGTCTAGCCTGTGTCTAGTCTTTGTCTAGCCTGTGTCTAGCATGTGTCTAGCC
This sequence comes from Zaprionus gabonicus, assembly GCA_018903695.1. Classification (NCBI taxonomy): domain Eukaryota; kingdom Metazoa; phylum Arthropoda; class Insecta; order Diptera; family Drosophilidae; genus Zaprionus; species Zaprionus gabonicus. The sequence goes on from JAEIFO010001178.1 coordinate 215,339, forward strand.
TCTGCCTAGCCTGTGTCTAGCCTGTGTCTAGCCTGTGCCTAGCCTGTGTCTAGCCTGTGTCTGGCCTGTGTCTAGCATGTGTCTAGCCTGTGTCTAGCCTGTGTCTAGCATGTGTCTTGCCTGTGTCTAGCCTGTGTCTAGCCTGTGTCTAGCCTGTGTCTAGCCTGTGTCTAGCCTGTGTCTAGTATGTGCCTAGCCTCTGCCTAGCCTGTGCCTAGCCTGTACCTAGCCAGTGCCTAGCCTGTACCTAGCCGGTGCCTAGCCTGTGCCTAGCCTGTACCTAGCCAGTGTCTAGCCTGTACCTAGCCGGTGTCTAGCCTGTGCCTAGCCAGTGTCTAGCCTGTACCCAGCCAGTGTCTAGCCTGTGTCTAGCCTGTGCCTAGCCAGTGTCTAGCCTGTGCCTAGCCAGTGTCTAGCCAGTGTCTAGCCTGTGTCTAGCCTGTGTCTAGCCTGTGTCTAGCCTGTGTCTAGCCTGTGTCTAGCCTGTGTCTAGCCTGTGTCTAGCCTGTGTCTAGTATGTGCCTAGCCACTGCCTAGCCTGTGCCTAGCCTGTATCTAGCCAGTGTCTAGCCTGTACCTAGCCGGTGTCTAGCCTGTGCCTAGCCAGTGTCTAGCCTGAACCCAGCCAGTGTCTAGCCTGTGTCTAGCCTGTGCCTAGCCAGTGTCTAGCCTGTGCCTAGCCAGTGTCTAGCCTGTGCCTAGCCAGTGTCTAGCCTGTGTCTAGCCTGTGTCTAGCCTGTGTCTAGCCTGTGTCTAGCCTGTGTCTAGTATGTGCCCAGCCAGTGTCTAGCCTGTAACTAGCTTGTGCCTAGCCTGTGCCTAGCCTGTGCCTAGCCTGTGCCTAGCCTTGGCCTAGCCTGTGCCTCGCCTGTGCCTAGCCTGTGTCTAGCCTGTGTCTAGCCTGTGTCTAGCCTGTGTCTAGCCTGTGTCTAGCCTGTGTCTAGCCTGTCTCTAGAATGTGGCTAGCCTGTGTTTAGTCTGTGTCTAGTCTGTGTCTAGCCTGTGTGTAGCCTGTGTCTAGCCTGTGTCTAGCCTTTGTCTAGCCTGTGTCTAGCATGTGCCTTGCCTCTGCCTAGCCTGTACCCAGCCTGTACCTAGCCAGTGCCTAGACTGTACCTAGCCAGTGCCTAGCCTATGTCTAGCCTGTGCTTAGCCAGTGTCTAGCCTGTGCCCAGCCAGTGTCTAGCCTGTGTCTAGCCTGTGCCTAGCCATTGTCTAGCCTGTGCCCAGCCAGTGTCTAGCCTGTGCCTAGCCTGTGCCTAGCCTGTGCCTAGCCTGTGCCTAGCCTGTGCCTAGCCTGTGTCTAGCCTGTGTCTAGCCTGTGTCTAGCCTGTGTCTAGCCTGTGTCTAGCCTGTGCCTGGCTTGTGGCTAGCTTGTGGCTAGCCTGTGCCTAGCCTGTGCCTAGCCTGTGCCTAGCCTGTGCCTAGCCTGTGCCTAGCCTGTGCCTAGCCTGTGCCTAGCCTGTGCCTAGCCTGTGCCTAGCCTGTGCCTAGCCTGTGCCTAGCGTGTGCATAGCTTGTGGCTAGCCTCTGCCCAACCTGTGCCTAGCCTGTGTCTAGCCTGTGTCTAGCCTGTGTCTAGCCTGTGTCTAGCCTGTGTCTAGCCTGTGTCTAGCCTGTGTCTAGCCTGTGCCTAGCTTGTGCCTAGCCTGTGTCTAGCCTGTGTCTAGCCTGTGCCTAGCCTGTGTCTAGCTTGTGCCTAGCCTGTGTCTAGCCTGTGTCTAGCCTGTGTCTAGCCTGTGCCCAACCTGTGTCTAGCCTGTGTCTAGCCTGTGTCTAGCCTGTGTCTAGCCTGTTTCTAGCCTGTTTCTAGCCTGTGCCCAACCTGTGTCTAGTCTGTGTCTAGCCTGTGTCTAGCCTGTGTCTAGCCTGTGTCTAGCCTGTGCCTTGCCTGAGACTGGCATGTGGATAGCCTGTGCCTACCCAGTGCCTAGCCAATGCCTACCCAGTGCCTAGCCAATGCCTAGCCTGTGCCTAGCCTGTGCCTAGCCTGTGCCTAGCCTGTGCCTAGCCTGTGCCTAGCCTGTGCCTAGCCTGTGCCTAGCCTGTGCCTAGCCTGTGCCTAGCCTGTGCCTAGCCTGTGCCTAGCCTGTGCCTAGCCTGTGCCTAGCCTGTGCCTAGCCTGTGCCTAGCCTGTGCCTAGCCTGTGCCTAGCCTGTGCCTAGCCTGTGCCTAGCCTGTGCCTAGCCTGTGCCTAGCCTGTGCCTAGCCTGTGCCTAGCCTGTGCCTAGCCTGTGCCTAGCCCAGCCTAGCCTGTGCCTAGCCTGTGCCTAGCCTGTGCCTAGCCTGTGCCTAGCCTGTGCCTAGCCTGTGCCTAGCCTGTGCCTAGCCTGTGCCTAGCCTGTGCCTAGCCTGTGCCTAGCCTGTGCCTAGCCTGTGCCTAGCCTGTGCCTAGCCTGTGCCTAGCCTGTGCCTAGCCTGTGCCTAGCCCCAGCCTAGCCTGTGCCTAGCCTGTGCCTAGCCTTAGCCTGTGCCTAGCCTGTGCCTAGCCTGTGCCTAGCCTGTGCCTAGCCTGTGCCTAGCCTGTGCCTAGCCTGTGCCTAGCCAGTGTCTAGCCTTTGTCTAGCCTGTGCATAGCCAGAGTCTAGCCAGTGTATAGCCTCTGTCTAGCCTGTGTCTAGTCTGTGTCTTGACGGTGTCTAGCCTGTGCCTAGCCTGTGCCTAGCCTGTGCCTAGCCTGTGCCCAGCCTGTGCCTAGCCTGTGCCTAGCCTGTGTCTAGCCTGTGTTTAGCCTGTGTCTAGCCTGTGTCTAGCCTGTCTCTAGAATGTGGCTAGCCTGTGTCTAGTCTGTGTCTAGCCTGTGTCTAGCCTGTGTCTAGCCTGTGTCTAGTCTTTGTCTAGCCTGTGTCTAGCATGTGTCTAGCCTCTGCCTAGCCTGTGTCTAGCCTGTGTCTAGCCTGTGTCTAGCCTGTGCCTAGCCTGTGTCTAGCCTGTGTCTGGCCTGTGTCTAGCATGTGTCTAGCCTGTGTCTAGCCTGTGTCTTGCCTGTTTCTAGCCTGTGTTTAGCCTGTGTCTAGCCTGTGTCTAGCCTGTGTCTAGCCTGTGTCTAGCCTGTGTCTAGTATGTGCCTAGCCTCTGCCTAGCCTGTGCCTAGCCTGTACCTAGCCAGTGCCTAGCCTGTACCTAGCCGGTGCCTAGCCTGTGCCTACCCTGTACCTAGCCAGTGCCTAGCCTGTACCTAGCCGGTGTCTAGCCTGTGCCTAGCCAGTGTCTAGCCTGTACCCAGCCAGTGTCTAGCCTGTGCCTAGCCAGTGTCTAGCCTGTGCCTAGCCAGTTTCTAGCCTGTGTCTAGCCTGTGTCTAGCCTGTGTCTAGCCTGTGTCTAGCCTGTGTCTAGTATGTGCCCAGCCAGTGTCTAGCCTGTAACTAGCTTGTGCCTAGCCTGTGCCTAGCCTGTGCCTAGCCTGTGCCTAGCCTGTGCCTAGCCTGTGCCTAGCCTGTGCCTAGCCTGTGCCTAACCTGTACCTAGCCAGTGCCTAGCCTGTACCTAGCCGGTGTCTAGCCTGTGCCTAGCCAGTGTCTAGCCTGTACCCAGCCAGTGTCTAGCCTGTGTCTAGCCTGTGCCTAGCCAGTGTCTAGCCTGTGCCTAGCCAGTTTCTAGCCTGTGTCTAGCCTGTGTCTAGCCCGTGTCTAGCCTGTGTCTAGCCTGTCTCTAGAATGTGGCTAGCCTGTGTTTAGTCTGTGTCTAGTCTGTGTCTAGCCTGTGTGTAGCCTGTGTCTAGCCTGTGTCTAGCCTTTGTCTAGCCTGTGTCTAGCATGTGCCTTGCCTCTGCCTAGCCTGTGCCCAGCCTGTACCTAGCCAGTGGCTAGACTGTACCTAGCCAGTGCCTAGACTATGTCTAGCCTGTGCTTAGCCAGTGTCTAGCCTGTGCCCAGCCAGTGTCTAGCCTGTGCCTAGCCATTGTCTAGCCTGTGCCCAGCCAGTGTCTAGCCTGTGCCTAGCCTGTGCCTAGCCTGTGCCTAGCCTGTGCCTAGCCTGTGTCTAGCCTGTGTCTAGCCTGTGTCTAGCCTGTGTCTAGCCTGTGTCTAGCCTGTGTCTAGCCTGTGTCTAGCCTGTGTCTAGCCTGTGCCTGGCTTGTGGCTAGCTTGTGGCTAGCCTGTGCCTAGCCTGTGGCTAGCCTGTGCCTAGCCTGTGCCTAGCCTGTGCCTAGCCTGTGCCTAGCCTGTGCCTAGCCTGTGCCTAGCCTGTGCCTAGCCTGTGCCTAGCCTGTGCCTAGCCTGTGCCTAGCGTGTGCATAGCTTGTGGCTAGCCTCTGCCCAACCTGTGCCTAGCCTGTGTCTAGCCTGTGTCTAGCCTGTGTCTAGCCTGTGTCTAGCCTGTGTCTAGCCTGTGTCTAGCCTGTGCCTAGCTTGTGCCTAGCCTGTGTCTAGCCTGTGTCTAGCCTGTGCCTAGCCTGTGTCTAGCTTGTGCCTAGCCTGTGTCTAGCCTGTGTCTAGCCTGTGTCTAGCCTGTGCCCAACCTGTGTCTAGCCTGTGTCTAGCCTGTGTCTAGCCTGTGTCTAGCCTGTTTCTAGCCTGTGCCCAACCTGTGTCTAGTCTGTGTCTAGCCTGTGTCTAGCCTGTGTCTAGCCTCTGTCTAGCCTGTGTCCAGCCTGTGTCTAGCCTGTGTCTAGCCTGTGTATAGCCTGTGTCTAGCCTGTGTCTAGCCTGTGCCTTGCCTGAGACTGGCATGTGGATAGCCTGTGCCTACCCAGTGCCTAGCCAATGCCTACCCAGTGCCTAGCCAATGCCTAGCCTGTGCCTAGCCTGTGCCTAGCCTGTGCTCAGCCTGTACCTAGCCTGTGCCTAGCCTGTGCCTAGCCTGTGCCTAGCCTGTGCCTAGCCTGTGCCTAGCCTGTGCCTAGCCTGTGCCTAGCCTGTGTCTAGCCTGTGCCTAGCCTGTGCCTAGCCTGTGTCTAGCCTTTGTCTAGCCTGTGTCTAGCATGTGCCTTGCCTCTGCCTAGCCTGTGCCCAGCCTGTACCTAGCCAGTGCCTAGACTGTACCTAGCCAGTGCCTAGACTATGTCTAGCCTGTGCTTAGCCAGTGTCTAGCCTGTGCCCAGCCAGTGTCTAGCCTGTGTCTAGCCTGTGCCTAGCTATTGTCTAGCCTGTGCCCAGCCAGTGTCTAGCCTGTGCCTAGCCTGTGCCTAGCCTGTGCCCAGCCTGTACCTAGCCAGTGCCTAGACTGTACCTAGCCAGTGCCTAGACTATGTCTAGCCTGTGCTTAGCCAGTGTCTAGCCTGTGCCCAGCCAGTGTCTAGCCTGTGTCTAGCCTGTGCCTAGCCATTGTCTAGCCTGTGCCCAGCCAGTGTCTAGCCTGTGCCTAGCCTGTGCCTAGCCTGTGCCTAGCCTGTGCCTAGCCTGTGCCTAGCCTGTGTCTAGCCTGTGTCTAGCCTGTGTCTAGCCTGTGTCTAGCCTGTGTCTAGCCTGTGCCTGGCTTGTGGCTTAGCTTGTGGCTAGCCTGTGCCTAGCCTGTGGCTAGCCTGTGCCTAGCCTGTGCCTAGCCTGTGCCTAGCCTGTGCCTAGCCTGTGCCTAGCCTGTGCCTAGCGTGTGCATAGCTTGTGGCTAGCCTCTGCCCAACCTGTGCCTAGCCTGTGTCTAGCCTGTGTCTAGCCTGTGTCTAGCCTGTGTCTAGCCTGTGTCTAGCCTGTGTCTAGCCTGTGCCTAGCTTGTGCCTAGCCTGTGTCTAGCCTGTGTCTAGCCTGTGCCTAGCCTGTGTCTAGCTTGTGCCTAGCCTGTGTCTAGCCTGTGTCTAGCCTGTGCCCAACCTGTGTCTAGCCTGTGTCTAGCCTGTGTCTAGCCTGTGTCTAGCCTGTGTCTAGCCTGTTTCTAGCCTGTGCCCAACCTGTGTCTAGTCTGTGTCTAGCCTGTGTCTAGCCTGTGTCTAGCCTCTGTCTAGCCTGTGTCCAGCCTGTGTCTAGCCTGTGTCTAGCCTGTGTATAGCCTGTGTCCAGCCTGTGTCTAGCCTGTGCCTTGCCTGAGACTGGCATGTGGATAGCCTGTGCCTACCCAGTGCCTAGCCAATGCCTACCCAGTGCCTAGCCAATGCCTAGCCTGTGCCTAGCCTGTGCCTAGCCTGTGCCTAGCCTGTGCCTAGCCTGTGCCTAGCCTGTGCCTAGCCTGTGCCTGGCCTGTGCCTAGCCTGTGCCTAGCCTGTGCCTAGCCTGTGCCTAGCCTGTGCCTAGCCTGTGCCTAGCCTGTGCCTAGCCTGTGCCTAGCCTGTGCCTAGCCAAGCCTAGCCTGTGCCTAGCCTGTGCCTAGCCTGTGCCTAGCCTGTGCCTAGCCTGTGCCTAGCCTGTGCCTAGCCTGTGCCTAGCCTGTGCCTAGCCTGTGCCTAGCCTGTGCCTAGCCCAGCCTAGCCTGTGCCTAGCCTGTGCCTAGCCTGTGCCTAGCCTGTGCCTAGCCTGTGCCTAGCCTGTGCCTAGCCTGTGCCTAGCCTGTGCCTAGCCTGTGCCTAGCCTGTGCCTAGCCCTGTGCCTAGCCTGTGCCTAGCCTGTGCCTAGCCTGTGCCTAGCCTGTGCCTAGCCTGTGCCTAGCCTGTGCCTAGCCTGTGCCTAGCCTGTGCCTAGCCTGTGCCTAGCCTGTGCCTAGCCTGTGCCTAGCCTGTGCCTAGCCTGTGCTTAGCCTGTGCCTAGCCTGTGCCTAGCCTGTGCCTAGCCTGTGCCTAGCCTGTGCCTAGCCTGTGCCTAGCCTGTGCTTAGCCTGTGCCTAGCCTGTGCCTAGCCTGTGCCTAGCCTGTGCCTAGCCTGTGCCTAGCCTGTGCCTAGCCTGTGCCTAGCCAGTGCCTAGCCTGTGCCTAGCCTGTGCCTAGCCTGTGCCTAGCCTAGCCCAGCCTAGCCTGTGCCTAGCCTGTGCCTAGCCTGTGCCTAGCCTGTGCCTAGCCTGTGCCTAGCCTGTGTCTAGCCTGTGCCTAGCCTGTGCCTAGCTCAGCCTAGCCTGTGCCTAGCCTGTGCCTAGCCTGTGCCTAGCCTGTGCCTAGCCTGTGCCTAGCCTGTGCCTAGCCTGTGCCTAGCCTGTGCCTAGCCTGTGCCTAGCCTGTGCCTAGCCTGTGCCTAGCCTGTGCCTAGCCTGTCCAGCCTAGCCTGTGCCTAGCCTGTGCCTAGCCTGTGCCTAGCCTGTGCCTAGCCTGTGCCTAGCCCAGCCTAGCCTGTGCCTAGCCTGTGCCTAGCCTGTGCCTAGCCTGTGCCTAGCCTGTGCCTAGCCTGTGCCTAGCCTGTGCCTAGCCTGTGCCTAGCCTGTGCCTAGCCTGTGCCTAGCCTGTGCCTAGCCTGTGCCTAGCCTGTGCCTAGCCTGTGCCTAGCCTGTGCCTAGCCTGTGCCTAGCCTGTGCCTAGCCTGTGCCTAGCCTGTGTCTAGCCTGTGTCTAGCGTGTGTCTAGCCTGTGTCTAGCCTGTGGCTTGCCTGTGTCAAGCCTGAGTCTAGCCTGTGTCTGGCCTGTGTCTAGTCTGTGTCTAGCCTGTGTCTAGCCTGTGTCTAGCCTGTGCCTAGCCTCTGCCTAGCTTGTGCCTAGCTTGTGCCTAGCCTGTGTCTAGCCTGTGTCTAGCCTGTGTCTAGCCTGTGTCTAGCGTGTGTCTAGCCTGTGTCTAGCCTGTGTCTAGCCTCTGTCTAGCCTGTGGCTTGCCTGTGTCAAGCCTGAGTCTAGCTCTAGAATGTGGCTAGCCTGTGTCTAGTCTGTGCCTAGCCCGTGTCTAGCCTTTGTCTAGCCTGTGCATAGCCAGAGTCTAGCCAGTGTATAGCCAGAGTCTAGCCAGTGTATAGCCTCTGTCTAGCCTGTGTCTAGCCTGTGCCTAGCCTGTGCCTAGCCTGTGCCTAGCCTGTGCCTAGCCTGTGCCTAGCCTGTGCCTAGCTTGTGCCTAGCTTGTGCCTAGCCTGTGTCTAGCCTGTGTTAAGCCTGTGTCTAGCCTGTGGCTAGCGTGTGTCTAGCCTGTGTCTAGCCTGTGTCTAGCCTCTGTCTAGCCTGTGGCTTGCCTGTGTCAAGCCTGAGTCTAGCCTGTGTCTGGCCTGTGTCTAGTCTGTGTCTAGCCTGTGTCTAGCCTGTGTCTAGCCTGTGTCTAGCCTGTGTCTAGCCTGTCTCTAGAATGTGGCTAGCCTGTGTCTAGTCTGTGCCTAGCCCGTGTCTAGCCTGTGCCTAGCCTGTGTCTAGCCTGTGTCTCGCCTGTGTCTAGCCTGTGTCTAGCCTGTGTCTAGCCTGTGTCTAGCATGTGTCTAGCCTGTGTCTAGCCTGTGTCTAGCCTGTGTCTAGCCTGTGTCTAGCCTGTGTCTAGCCTGTGTCTAGCCTGTGTCTAGCCTGTCTCTAGCCTGTCTCTAGAATGTGGCTAGCCTGTGTCTAGTCTGTGTCTAGCCTAGGTCTAGCCTGTGTCTACCCTTTGTCTAGCCTGTGTCTAGCCTGTGCCTAGCCTGTGTCTAGCCTGTGTCTAGCCTGTGTCTAGCCTGTGTCTAGCCTGTGTCTGGCCTGTGTCTAGCATGTGTCTAGCCTGTGTCTAGCCTGTGTCTTGCCTGTTTCTAGCCTGTGTCTAGCCTGTGTCTAGCCTGTGTCTAGCCTGTGTCTAGCCTGTGTCTAGCCTGTGTCTAGCCTGTGTCTAGCCTGTGTCTAGCCTGTGTCTAGCCTGTGTCTAGCATGTGCCTAGCCTCTGCCTAGGCTGTGCCTAGCCTGTACCTAGCCAGTGCCTAGCCTGTACCTAGCCGGTGTCTAGCCTGTGCCTAGCCAGTGTCTAGCCTGTACCCAGCCAGTGTCTAGCCTGTGTCTAGCCTGTGCCTAGCCTATGTCTAGCCTGTGCTTAGCCAGTGTCTAGCCTGTGCCCAGCCAGTGTCTAGCCTTTGTCTAGCCTGTGCCTAGCCATTGTCTAGCCTGTGCCCAGCCAGTGTCTAGCCTGTGTCTACCCTGTGCCTAGCCTGTGCCTAGCCTGTGCCTAGCCTGTGCCTAGCCTGTGCCTAGCCAGTGTCTAGCCTGTGCCTAGCCAGTTTCTAGCCTGTGTCTAGCCTGTGTCTAGCCTGTGTCTAGCCCGTGTCTAGCCTGTGTCTAGCCTGTCTCTAGAATGTGGCTAGCCTGTGTTTAGTCTGTGTCTAATCTTTTTCTAGCCTGTGTGTAGCCTGTGTCTAGCCTGTGTCTAGCCTTTGTCTAGCCTGTGTCTAGCATGTGCCTTGCCTCTGCCTAGCCTGTGCCCAGCCTGTGCCTAGCCAGTGCCTAGACTGTACCTAGCCAGTGCCTAGCCTATGTCTAGCCTGTGCTTAGCCAGTGTCTAGCCTGTGCCCAGCCAGTGTCTAGCCTGTGTCTAGCCTGTGCCTAGCCATTGTCTAGCCTGTGCCCAGCCAGTGTCTAGCCTGTACCTAGCCTGTGCCTAGCCTGTGCCTAGCCTGTGTCTAGCCTGTGTCTAGCCTGTGTCTAGCCTGTGTCTAGCCTGTGTCTAGCCTGTGTCTAGTCTGTGTCTAGCCTGTGCCTGGCTTGTGGCTAGCTTGTGGCTAGCCTGTGCCTAGCCTGTGCCTAGCCTGTGCCTAGCCTGTGCCTAGCCTGTGCCTAGCCTGTGCCTAGCCTGTGCCTAGCCTGTGCCTAGCGTGTGCATAGCTTGTGGCTAGTCTCTGCCCAACCTGTGCCTAGCCTGTGTCTAGCCTGTGTCTAGCCTGTGTCTAGCCTGTGTCTAGCCTGTGCCTAGCTTGTGCCTAGCCTGTGTCTAGCCTGTGCCTAGCCTGTGTCTAGCTTGTGCCTAGCCTGTGTCTAGCCTGTGTCTAGCCTGTGTCTAGCCTGTGTCTAGCCTGTGCCTAGCTTGTGCCTAGCCTGTGTCTAGCCTGTGCCTAGCCTGTGTCTAGCTTGTGCCTAGCCTGTGTCTAGCCTGTGTCTAGCCTGTGTCTAGCCTGTGCCTAGCCTGTGTCTAGCCTGTGTCTAGCCTGTGTCTAGCCTGTGTCTAGCCTGTGTCTAGCCTGTGTCTAGCCTGTGCCCAACCTGTGTCCAACCTGTGTCTAGTCTGTGTCTAGCCTGTGTCTAGCCGGTGTCTAGCCTCTGTCTAGCCTGTGTCCAGCCTGTGTCTAGCCTGTGTCTAGCCTGTGTATAGCCTGTGTCTAGCCTGTGTCTAGCCTGTGCCTTGCCTGAGACTGGCATGTGGATAGCCTGTGCCTACCCAGTGCCTAGCCAATGCCTACCCAGTGCCTAGCCAATGCCTAGCCTGTGCCTAGCCTGTGCCTAGCCTGTGCCTAGCCTGTGCCTAGCCTGTGCCTAGCCTAGTGCCTAGCCTGTGCCCTAGCCTGTGCCTAGCCTGTGCCTAGCCTGTGCCTAGCCTGTGCCTAGCCTGTGCCTAGCCTGTGCCTAGCCTGTGCCTAGCCTGTGCCTAGCCTGTGCCTAGCCTGTGCCTAGCCTGTGCCTAGCCTGTGCCTAGCCTGTGCCTAGCCTGTGCCTAGCCCTGTGCCTAGCCTGTGCCTAGCCTGTGCCTAGCCTGTGCCTAGCCTGTGCCTAGCCTGTGCCTAGCCTCAGCCTAGCCTGTGCCTAGCCTGTGCCTAGCCTGTGCCTAGCCTGTGCCTAGCCCAGCCTAGCCTGTGCCTAGCCTGTGCCTAGCCTGTGCCTAGCCCAGCCTAGCCCAGCCTAGCCTGTGCCTAGCCTGTGCCTAGCCTGTGCCTAGCCTGTGCCTAGCCTGTGCCTAGCCTGTGCCTAGCCTGCCTAGCCTAGCCTGTGCCTAGCCTGTGCCTAGCCTGTGCCTAGCCCAGCCTAGCCTGTGCCTAGCCTGTGCCTAGCCCAGCCTAGCCTGAGCCTAGCCTGTGCCTAGCCTGTGCCTAGCCTGTGCCTAGCCTGTGCCTAGCCTGTGCCTAGCCTGTGCCTAGCCTGTGCCTAGCCTGAGCCTAGCCTGTGCCTAGCCTGTGCCTAGCCTGTGCCTAGCCCTGTGCCTAGCCTGTGCCTAGCCCAGCCTAGCCTGTGCCTAGCCTGTGCCTAGCCTGTGCCTAGCCCTGTGCCTAGCCCAGCCTAGCCTGTGCCTAGCCTGTGCCTAGCCTGTGCCTAGCCTGTGCCTAGCCTGTGCCTAGCCTGTGCCTAGCCTGTGCCTAGCCTGTGCCTAGCCTGTGCCTAGCCTGTGCCTAGCCTGTGCCTAGCCTGTGCCTAGCCAGTGTCTAGCCTTTGTCTAGCCTTTGTCTAGCCTGTGCATAGCCAGAGTCTAGCTAGTGTATAGCCAGAGTCTAGCCAGTGTATAGCCTCTGTCTAGCCTGTGTCTAGCCTGTGCCTAGCCTGTGCCTAGCCTGTGCCTAGCCTGTGCCTAGCCTGTGCCTAGCCTGTGCCTAGCCTGTGCCTAGCCTGTGCCTAGCCTGTGCCTAGCCTGTGCCTAGCCTGTGCCTAGCTTGTGCCTAGCTTGTGCCTAGCCTGTGTCTAGCCTGTGTCTAGCCTGTGTCTAGCCTGTGTCTAGCGTGTGTCTAGCCTGTGTCTAGCCTGTGTCTAGCCTCTGTCTAGCCTGTGGCTTGCCTGTGTCAAGCCTGAGTCTAGCCTGTGTCTGGCCTGTGTCTAGTCTGTGTCTAGCCTGTGTCTAGCCTGTGTCTAGCCTGTGTCTAGCCTGTGTCTAGCCTGTGTCTAGCCTGTCTCTAGAATGTGGCTAGCCTGTGTCTAGTCTGTGCCTAGCCCGTGTCTAGCCTGTGCCTAGCCTGTGTCTAGCCTGTGTCTCGCCTGTGTCTAGCCTGTGTCTAGCCTGTGTCTAGCCTGTGTCTAGCATGTGTCTAGCCTGTGTCTAGCCTGTGTCTAGCCTGTGTCTAGCCTGTGTCTAGCCTGTGTCTAGCCTGTGTCTAGCCTGTGTCTAGCCTGTGTCTAGCCTGTGTCTAGCCTGTCTCTAGCCTGTCTCTAGCCTGTGTCTAGTCTGTGTCTAGCCTAGGTCTAGCCTGTGTCTACCCTTTGTCTAGCCTGTGTCTAGCCTGTGCCTAGCCTGTGTCTAGCCTGTGTCTAGCCTGTGTCTAGCCTGTGTCTAGCCTGTGTCTGGCCTGTGTCTGGCCTGTGTCTAGCATGTGTCTAGCCTGTGTCTAGCCTGTGTCTTGCCTGTTTCTAGCCTGTGTCTAGCCTGTGTCTAGCCTGTGTCTAGCCTGTGTCTAGCCTGTGTCTAGCCTGTGTCTAGCCTGTGTCTAGCCTGTGTCTAGCCTGTGTCTAGCCTGTGTCTAGCATGTGCCTAGCCTCTGCCTAGGCTGTGCCTAGCCTGTGCCTAGCCAGTGCCTAGCCTGTACCTAGCCGGTGTCTAGCCTGTGCCTAGCCAGTGTCTAGCCTGTACCCAGCCAGTGTCTAGCCTGTGTCTAGCCTGTGCCTAGCCTATGTCTAGCCTGTGCTTAGCCAGTGTCTAGCCTGTGCCCAGCCAGTGTCTAGCCTTTGTCTAGCCTGTGCCTAGCCATTGTCTAGCCTGTGCCCAGCCAGTGTCTAGCCTGTGTCTACCCTGTGCCTAGCCTGTGCCTAGCCTGTGCCTAGCCTGTGCCTAGCCTGTGCCTAGCCTGTGCCTAGCCAGTGTCTAGCCTGTGCCTAGCCAGTTTCTAGCCTGTGTCTAGCCTGTGTCCAGCCCGTGTCTAGCCTGTGTCTAGCCTGTCTCTAGAATGTGGCTAGCCTGTGTTTAGTCTGTGTCTAATCTTTTTCTAGCCTGTGTGTAGCCTGTGTCTAGCCTGTGTCTAGCCTTTGTCTAGCCTGTGTCTAGCATGTGCCTTGCCTCTGCCTAGCCTGTGCCCAGCCTGTACCTAGCCAGTGCCTAGACTGTACCTAGCCAGTGCCTAGCCTATGTCTAGCCTGTGCTTAGCCAGTGTCTAGCCTGTGCCCAGCCAGTGTCTAGCCTGTGTCTAGCCTGTGCCTAGCCATTGTCTAGCCTGTGCCCAGCCAGTGTCTAGCCTGTGCCTAGCCTGTGCCTAGCCTGTGTCTAGCCTGTGTCTAGCCTGTGTCTAGCCTGTGTCTAGCCTGTGTCTAGCCTGTGTCTAGTCTGTGTCTAGCCTGTGCCTGGCTTGTGGCTAGCTTGTGGCTAGCCTGTGCCTAGCCTGTGCCTAGCCTGTGCCTAGCCTGTGCCTAGCCTGTGCCTAGCCTGTGCCTAGCGTGTGCATAGCTTGTGGCTAGCCTCTGCCCAACCTGTGCCTAGCCTGTGTCTAGCCTGTGTCTAGCCTGTGTCTAGCCTGTGTCTAGCCTGTGCCTAGCTTGTGCCTAGCCTGTGTCTAGCCTGTGCCTAGCCTGTGTCTAGCTTGTGCCTAGCCTGTGTCTAGCCTGTGTCTAGCCTGTGTCTAGCCTGTGTCTAGCCTGTGCCTAGCTTGTGCCTAGCCTGTGTCTAGCCTGTGCCTAGCCTGTGTCTAGCTTGTGCCTAGCCTGTGTCTAGCCTGTGTCTAGCCTGTGTCTAGCCTGTGCCCAGCCTGTGTCTAGCCTGTGTCTAGCCTGTGTCTAGCCTGTGTCTAGCCTGTGTCTAGCCTGTTTCTAGCCTGTGCCCAGCCTGTGTCTAGTCTGTGTCTAGCCTGTGTCTAGCCGGTGTCTAGCCTCTGTCTAGCCTGTGTCCAGCCTGTGTCTAGCCTGTGTCTAGCCTGTGTATAGCCTGTGTCTAGCCTGTGTCTAGCCTGTGCCTTGCCTGAGACTGGCATGTGGATAGCCTGTGCCTACCCAGTGCCTAGCCAATGCCTAGCCTGTGCCTAGCCTGTGCCTAGCCTGTGCCTAGCCTGTGCCTAGCCTGTGCCTAGCCTGTGCCTAGCCTGTGCCTAGCCTGTGTCTAGCCTGTGTCTAGCCTGTGTCTAGCCTGTGCCTGGCTTGTGCCTAGCTTGTGCCTAGCCTGTGCCTAGCCTGTGCCTAGCCTGTGCCTAGCCTGTGCCTAGCCCAGCCTAGCCTGTGCCTAGCCTGTGCCTAGCCCAGCCTAGCCCAGCCTAGCCTGTGCCTAGCCTGTGCCTAGCCTGTGCCTAGCCCTGTGCCTAGCCTGTGCCTAGCCTGTGCCTAGCCTGTGCCTAGCCTGTGCCTAGCCTGTGCCTAGCCTGTGCCTAGCCTGTGCCTAGCCTGTGCCTAGCCTGTGCCTAGCCTGTGCCTAGCCCTAGCCTGTGCCTAGCCTAGTGCCTAGCCTGTGCCTAGCCTGTGCCTAGCCTGTGCCTAGCCTGTGCCTAGCCTAGCCTGTGCCTAGCCTGTGCCTAGCCTGTGCCTAGCCTGTGCCTAGCCTGTGCCTAGCCTGTGCCTAGCCTGTGCCTAGCCTGTGCCTAGCCTGTCCCCAGCCTGTGCCTAGCCTGTGCCTAGCCTGTGCCTAGCCTGTGCCTAGCCTGTGCCTAGCCTGTGCCTAGCCTGTGCCTAGCCCAGCCTAGCCTGTGCCTAGCCCAGCCTAGCCTGTGCCTAGCCTGTGCCTAGCCCAGTGCCTAGCCTGTGCCTAGCCTGTGCCTAGCCTGTGCCTAGCCAGTGCCTAGCCTGTGCCTAGCCCAGCCTAGCCTGTGCCTAGCCTGTGCCTAGCCTGTGCCTAGCCTGTGCCTAGCCTGTGCCTAGCCTGTGCCTAGCCTGTGCCTAGCCAGTGTCTAGCCTTTGTCTAGCCTGTGCATAGCCAGAGTCTAGCCAGTGTATAGCCTCTGTCTAGCCTGTGTCTAGTCTGTGTCTTGACGGTGTCTAGCCTGTGCCTAGCCTGTGCCTAGCCTGTGCCTAGCCTGTGCCTAGCCTGTGCCTAGCCTGTGCCTAGCCTGTGCCTAGCCTGTGCCTAGCCTGTGCCTAGCCTGTGCCTAGCCTGTGCCTAGCCTGTGCCTAGCCTGTGCCTAGCTTGTGCCTAGCTTGTGTCTAGCCTGTGTCTAGCCTGTAACTAGCCTGTGTCTAGCGTGTGTCTAGCCTGTGTCTAGCCTGTGTCTAGCCTGTGTCTAGCATGTGCCTAGCCTCTGCCTAGGCTGTGCCTAGCCTGTGCCTAGCCAGTGCCTAGCCTGTACCTAGCCGGTGTCTAGCCTGTGCCTAGCCAGTGTCTAGCCTGTACCCAGCCAGTGTCTAGCCTGTGTCTAGCCTGTGCCTAGCCTGTGTCTAGCCTGTGCCTAGCCAGTGTCTAGCCTGTGCCTAGCCAGTGTCTAGCCTGTGCCTAGCCTGTGCCTAGCCTTTGTCTAGCCTGTGTCTAGCCTGTGTCTAGCCTGTGTCTAGCCTGTGTCTAGCCTGTGCCTAGCCTGTGCCTAGCCTGTGCCTAGCCTGTGCCTAGCCTGTGCCTAGCCTGTGCCTAGCCAGTGCCTAGCCTGTGCCTAGCCTGTGCCTAGCCTGTGCCTAGCCTGTGGCTAGCCTGTGCCTAGCCTGTGGCTAGCCTGTGCCTAGCCTGTGCCTAGCCTGTGCCTAGCCTGTGTCTAGCCTGTGTCTAGCCTGTGTCTAGTCTGTGTCTAGCCTGTGTCTAGCCTGTGTCTAGCCTGTGTCTAGCCTGTGTCTAGCCTGTGTCTAGCCTGTGTCTAGCCTGTGTCTAGCCTGTGTCTAGCCTGTCTCTAGCCTGTGTCTAGCCTGTCTCTAGCCTGTGTCTAGCCTGTGTCTAGCCTGTGTCGAGCCTGTGTCGAGCCTGTGTCGAGCCTGTGTCTAGCCTGTGTCTAGCCTGTGTCTAGCCTGTCTCTAGCCTGTGTCTAGCCTGTCTCTAGCCTGTGTCTAGCTTGTGTCTTGCCTGTTTCTAGCCTGTGTCTAGCCTGTGTCTAGCCTGTGTCTAGCCTGTTTCTAGCCTGTGCCTAGCCTGTGCCTAGCCTGTGCCTAGCCTGTGCCTAGCCTGTGCCTAGCCTGTGCCTAGCCTGTGCCTAGCCTGTGCCTAGCCTGTGCCTAGCCTGTGCCTAGCCTGTGCCTAGCCTGTGCCTAGCCTGTGCCTAGCCTGTGCCTAGCCTGTGCCTAGCCTGTGCCTAGCCTGTGCCTAGCCTGTGCCTAGCCCAGTGCCTAGCCTGTGCCTAGCCTGTGCCTAGCCTGTGCCTAGCCTGTGCCTAGCCTGTGCCTAGCCTGTGCCTAGCCTAGCCTAGCCTGTGCCTAGCCTGTGCCTAGCCTGTGCCTAGCCTGTGCCTAGCCTGTGCCTAGCCTGTGCCTAGCCTGTGCCTAGCCTGTGCCTAGCCTGTGCCTAGCCTGTGCCTAGCCTGTGCCTAGCCTGTGTCTAGCCTGTGTCTAGCCTGTGTCTAGCCTGTGTCTAGCCTGTGTCGAGCCTGTGTCTAGCCTGTGTCTAGCCTGTGTCTAGCCTGTGCCTAGCCTGTGTCTAGCCTGTGCCTAGCCTGTGCCTCGCCTGTGCCTAGCCTGTGTCTAGCCTGTGTCTAGCCTGTGTCTAGCCTGTGTCTAGCCTGTGTCTAGCCTGTGTCTAGCCTGTGTCTAGCCTGTGTCTAGCCTGTGTCTAGCCTGTGTCTAGCCTGTGTCGAGCCTGTGTCTAGCCTGTGTCTAGCCTGTGTCTAGCCTGTGTCTAGCCTGTGTCTAGCCTATGTCTAGCCTGTCTCTAGAATTTGGCTAGCCTGTGTCTAGTCTGTGTCTAGTCTGTGTCAAGCCTGTGTCTAGCCTGTGTCTAGCCTGTGTCTAGCCTGTGTCTAGCCTGTGTCTAGCCTTTGTCTAGCCTGTGTCTAGCATGTGACTAGCCTCTGCCTAGCCTGTGCCCAGCCTGTACCTAGCCAGTGCCTGGACTGTACCTGGCCAGTGCCTAGCCTATGTCTAGCCTGTGCTTAGCCAGTGTCTAGCCTGTGCCCAGCCAGTGTCTAGCCTGTGTCTAGCCTGTGCCTAGCCATTGTCTAGCCTGTGCCCAGCCAGTGTCTAGCCTGTGTCTAGCCTGTGCCTAGCCTGTGTCTAGCCTGTGCCTAGCCTGTGCCCAGCCTGTGCCTAGCCTGTGTCTAGCCTGTGTCTAGCCTGTGTCGAGCCTGTGTCTAGCCTGTGTCTAGCCTGTGTCTAGCCTGTGTCTAGCCTGTGTCGAGCCTGTGTCTAGCCTGTGTCTAGCCTGTGTCTAGCCTGTGTCTAGCCTGTGTCTAGCCTGTGTCTATCCTGTGTCTAGCCTGTCTCTAGAATGTGGCTAGCTTGTGTCTAGTCTGTGTCTAGTCTGTGTCTAGCCTGTGTCTAGCCTGTGTCTAGCCTGTGTCTAGCCTTTGTCTAGCCTGTGTCTAGCATGTGTCTAGCCTGTCTCTAGCCCGTGTGTCTAGCCTGTGTCGAGCCTGTGTCTAGCGTGTGTCTAGCCTGTGCCTAGCCTGTGCCTCGCCTGTGCCTAGCCTGTGCCTCGCCTGTGCCTAGCCTGTGTCTAGCCTGTGTCTAGCCTGTGTCTAGCCTGTGTCTAGCCTGTGTCTAGCCTGTGTCTAGCCTGTGTCTAGCCTGTCTCTAGAATGTGGCTAGCCTGTGTTTAGTCTGTGTCTAGTCTGTGTCTAGCCTGTGTGTAGCCTGTGTCTAGCCTGTGTCTAGCCTTTGTCTAGCCTGTGTCTAGCATGTGCCTTGCCTCTGCCTAGCCTGTGCCCAGCCTGTACCTAGCCAGTGCCTAGACGGTACCTAGCCAGTGCCTAGCCTATGTCTAGCCTGTGCTTAGCCAGTGTCTAGCCTGTGCCCAGCCAGTGTCTAGCCTGTGTCTAGCCTGTGCCTAGCCATTGTCTAGCCCTGTGCCCAGCCAGTGTCTAGCCTGTGCCTAGCCTGTGCCTAGCCTGTGCCTAGCCTGTGCCTAGCCTGTGCCTAGCCTGTGTCTAGCCTGTGTCTAGCCTGTGTCTACCCTGTGTCTAGCCTGTGTCTAGCCCGTGTCTAGCCTGTGCCTGGCTTGTGGCTAGCCTGTGGCTAGCCTGTGCCCTAGCCCAGTGCCTAGCCTGTGCCTAGCCTGTGCCTAGCCTGTGCCTAGCCTGTGCCTAGCCTGTGCCTAGCCTGTGCCTAGCCTGTGCCTAGCCTGTGCCTAGCCTGTGCCTAGCGTGTGCATAGCTTGTGGCTAGCCTCTGCCCAACCTGTGCCTAGCCTGTGTCTAGCCTGTGTCTAGCCTGTGTCTAGCCTGTGTCTAGCCTGTGTCTAGCCTGTGTCTAGCCTGTGCCTAGCTTGTGCCTAGCCTGTGTCTAGCCTGTGTCTAGCCTGTGCCTAGCTAGCCTGTGTCTAGCCTGTTGTCCAGTGTCTAGCCTAGCCTGTGTCTAGCCTGTGTCTAGCCTGTGTCTAGC